>WNGS01026723.1:0-38495 GCA_020271785.1 Procambarus virginalis | reverse complement strand
ACGACACCCTTGGCTTTAGTACTTGTAGGTGTATGTAGCCAAGCTTGTAAAGCATAAGGTAGTATTGAAAAGTATCCACTCAATTTAACGGCCTATATGGGGCTGTACCCTAGTCGTTATTTCCGGAGCTCCGTTATTTCCGAAGTTAAGTCGGGTCGGGTATTTTTCAAGTAACATTCAGGTAGGATATATTTTATACTGTATAACTAAAATTAAATAAAGTTCACTGTGTAATTGCATTCCAGTTTAGTGCCATGCCGACGATTAAGCCAGCTGTTGGCTGCTGCATGGATGATATGTGAACACGGTCTGATCAAGTCCAGATGGGTGGAAAAAAATTTGATTCATTCCTTTGTATTGCAAAATATTTCATATATCAATCAGTGATACCTTACCTTGAGGATACCTTGAGGTGCTTCCGGGGCTTATCGTCCCCGCGGCCCGGTCATCGACCAGGCCTCCTGGTTGCTGGACTGATCAACCAGGCTGTTGGACGCGGCTGCTCGCAGCCTGACGTATGAGTCACAGCCTGGTTGATCAGGTATCCTTTGGAGGTGCTTATCCAGTACTTATGATTGTTAATATTTTCTCAATAAAATTTTAGAGATGTGTTTTGATTTACCCTGAACAGTGCAGGTAATGTATTTTTAATGTTATGACACAGGTTGTGGCGGCCAGGCCATACTATGGCGATCGAGCCTTGTCACTGAGAGCTAGCCAAGACGAAATATTTTGAGCTCACCTTTTCTCTGCTAACGATAGAATATACATTTGCAGAGACTAATATGTAGCTTTTGTTGAAAAAACTATTAATATCTTGTAATACTATAATAAAATTGGTAAATTGACTTACTTTTAATGAAGCTGAAGATTACGAAGCTGTGAAGATTACGTCATCCTCTTTAGCGCTTGTTTTATATTGTTTATATTGTATACAGGGTACATACTGTATGTACACTTATTTTCAGGCATTCACTTCACACAACAGCTAGGCTTACTACTAATTCACATGAGTTCTAATTCTACTTCACTATTGACAATTATTTGTACTGTATATTTACACTGTACAGTATCTTTTTGTCTAGGTTTAATTAACCCCTTAACTGCGTTGCCTCCAAATATGACACCCCCGTGGTGCGCAGGAAATAAATTCTCTGGAAAAAATTCTTTTTTCTTTTTAAAGTGTCAAAAACCCTTCCCTCAGTATGGGTATGTAAAAAAAAAGTCGTAATTGTACTTACTTTGGCTGCTATGGGGTCCGTAAGTTGGGGCGTGACATCATGATTCCCCGTGCGCCCGTGCTGTAAGCTCCCGGGGCGGGTGGGGCGGTCGGGGCGGGGCGCGCGAGTTGCCGCGAATATATTTTCGGTCATTTTTTGTGCACCTTTCTAAATACATTTTCATTGTTTTTACATGGCAATCCAATGTATAATGAACACGTACACTCTATTATCGCAGTACAACATCCGTACTGTCCGTAGACACTGTGTTACGTGCATCGCAAACAACGTCACTTATCCTGCACAATTTCCAATGTATCATGCCTAATATATTTATATTTACACTTTATATACACACTGTACAGTATCACACACTATATACACACATCATAAACACACTCAGTACTCCGCGAGTGTGTGATATGCTGCGAAACAGCCAACGGGGCAGAGTGGCACCTTGCACTCCACGCACCAGGTGCTGATGCATCTTCGTTTTTGTTCTCTGCGGGTAGTGTTCCTGCATACTATACAAGCACGTTTACCCTTCTCCCGTGATGCTGTGCCTGGCATATACTCGAGCATATGTACTCTGAAGTTTTCATTACCCGTCAATCTGTCTGGAGCTGCATGTGGCATTGTTGCTTGCACTCCGCGCGGTACAACAGAACCCTCCTTGCCATACTTTACTAGCAGCTGTGACACAACACCAGCACTGAATGTACGTATAGACGGTCTCCTGCCTGATTTTACTAGGTACATATTGTAGCAGTTGAGCACTACAACATCCATGAGGTGGAAGAAGAACTTTTTCGTCCACTTCACAGACTTGCGCACACACTCCACTCCACCAAGCATCATGTCACACTTATCGACGAGGCGCATGTTCACGTTATAGTCTATGACACAGTCTGGCTTATACACGGTGTTGCGTGTCTGAAAGTGGACTTTCCCACTGTCCAACATGGCACCGGTGTGAATCGTAGTCAGCATATTCACCTCGCGTCTGTCCTTCCACCGCACTGACAGCGTTTTGTCACACTTGCGCAGCTGGCACTCACCCACGGCTATAGCTATACCGAACACTGGCATTTCCTTCCTGTGGCCCTTCACAGTGCCACATACACCGGTGTTGTGGGCAAGGAGGTATCTGGTCAGCAAGGGGCTGGTGTAATAGTTGTCGGTGAACAGTACATGCCCCTTGTTCAGCAACGGTTCCATCAGGGTTTTCACGACACTGCCTGAGAACCCGTGTTCATCTTGAGCTGGTATGTCGACGTCTGTACCAGAATATAATATCATGTCCAAGACGATACCAGTCTCACAGTCGCACAGCACAAAAAACTTCAGTCCAAATCGGTGCCGCTTTGATGGGATGTACTGCTTGAATGCCAGTCGCCCCTTGAACAGTACAAGCGACTCGTCAATAACCACATTCTGTCCAGGTACAAAATAATCCCTGAACTTCCCTCTCATGTCACTGAACATCTTCCGTACTTTCCACAGTCTGTCTTGTCTGTCCTCATTTGCATTATTCTCGAAATGCAGGCACCTGAGAATCAAGAGATACCTATCACGCGACATGTACCGGTTGAACACGGGCGTTGGAACAAGGCTGTCTTTGCTCCAATATTCCTGGATGACAGCTTTCTCAGAGTGCTTCATCATCATGGTGAGTGCCAGAAACACGTACATTTCGTCGATTGTTGTGTCCTTCCATCGCGTGAGGCGTGAGGCAGGTAAAATGCCGTCGTCTATGAGGCTGTGAGCGAACCTGTTTGTCTCAGTCACAAGATGCGTCATGAATACATTGTCAAAATATGCCTGAAAATATTCCATGTCTGCCATATCATCACCAGTATATGGGAATAATGGTGTAACACCAAAATCGCTATCATCAAATGTTGGTATTTGAGGGACAAATGTGGTGCAATCCTCCCACACAAGTACACCAGGGGGTTTGGTGTTGGCGCCAACACCACCACGAGCACCATAACTACGGCTACGTGGTCTGCTGCTTCTGCTGGAGCTGCGTGAGGGTATGCTAGACGCTGAGGCAGATTTACGTACTGTAGGCCTACCACGAATAAATGATGTTGAGGGGCCACTGTCATTGTTGTCCACATGCTGTGAGGCACGCCGCCGCCTGCCGCGGCGTGTTGCTGAGGCAGCAAAACCCCGCCTGGTAACACCACCGCTGCTCGTACTCGGGTCGTCTACACTACTCGTATCAGAGCCAATGTCACTGAAGCCCGAGAATGATTCGTCACATGTACTATCACTGAATAAACTACTAGCGTCTGGGGACATACATGGTGGTGGTGATGATAACGGTGTTGGCCCAGGGCGGCGAGGCAGGCCGGGCGAGGCACGTGTACCATACACACTCGCCGCATCTTCAAATTCCGTCTCCTCCTCACTCGTATCAGATATCTGAGTAAGGTCTTTCTCAGGATCATAGTCTAGGTCATCATCCAGAGCACCGTCATCATACAAAATGTCGCGTATTTCCTCCTCAGAGAGTCGTTTTCCATGACCGCGGGTCACCGTGGAGCGGGAGCTCGTAGAGGATGCGTCAGACATGGTTGCTGCTGTGAAACTGAGGCTCCCCACGGCCGCAGGGCATGCTGGGATTTTTTTTGAAGATGGCGGACGATCACTGGGGCCCCCACCCACCCATACCATACCCACGTCACCGCGCGGCAGTTTTGAATGGAACATGAAAAATAAAAATACCTGGAGGCGCGTTGCGCAAACCAGACGCGAGCCTGGAGGCGCGTTGCGCAGTCTAAGGGTTAACCCTTAAATTTGACACCCACAGGCACATACAAAAAAAAAAAAAAAAATTTTCTTAATAACCTGTTAACCCTTAAATGGCGCATAGCTATATACCATTTGACACCCACAGGCGCATACAAAAAAAAAATATATATATATTTTTTCTTCCTAACCTGTTAATTTGTGTTCACTGATCACGGGAAAAATAATACAAAAATCGTAAGTGGTATATATTGCCCGCTATAGGGTGGGGAAGTCTGGCAAAAAACAGGCGCTGACTCAACGTGCGTCCCAGGCGGTCTGTTGATTGCCAGCTGTCAGGCCAGAGTTGCCACAAAGAGATAATTACCTAATTATTTCAATGTCTGATTGATTTATCGTAGTTTTTTTGCTGTAATATTATTCAATAGTGTGTAGTGTGATTTATTTATATAATAAAATGAGTGAATCATTGCTGTACTCAAAAATATGGTGTTCATATTGTTGATTCAATTATGTTCATCAAACAGTGAACAAATACTTTGTCAGTTATTACACTATATACACAGGTTATATATAAGTATCTGCATGTTTTGTTCACCATAAAGAACTACTAAGTTGCTATTATGAGTCAAAAAGTAACGAGGAGTGACCGCCGTGTACCAGCTAGCCACTCACGCCCTCCCTCAGCATCTCACTCGCCCACATTCTCCTCCCACCATACTGTTTTTGCTTTTATTCACTATATACAGACGTTATATATAAGTATCTACATTCGTGTTCACCATAACGAACCACTAAGTTTTCATGCTGAGTGGCAGCCAGTGGCAGCCCGCCACTCCCACTGGCTGCCACTCCCTCCCTCCTTCACCTCACCTGACTTGCCACCATTCTCCACCCACCATACTGTTTTTGCTTTTATATACAGACGTTATATATAAGTATTTATATGTTTTGTTCACCATAACTGTACATCTAAGCTTGTATGGTGAGTAAAGGCACAAAGACGTAGGCCCTCACACAGTCAGCTGATGGCTGCCGCCCTCAAGGCCAGACGCACTAATATTTCTCCTCTAACAATACTGCTTGTGGTGTTATTACGCTATATACACACATTATATATAAATATCTACCGGTTTTATTCACCATACTTGTACAAGTAAACTGGTATGGTGCCCAAAGACCATCGTGGTCATCAGTAAACAACATGGTAAGTCCTGCAGATGATGCTCCTCCCTCACCAAAATGGCGGCTCCCAACCTACTCCTCTTGCTGTTTATACCCTCTATACACACGTTATATATAATTATCTACATTTGTGTTCACCATAGCGAACCACTAAGCTGGTATGGTGAGTGCAGTCAATAAAAGGTGGCCACACACAGTCAGAAGACAACACCACCACCCTCCCTCCCACAGCATTACTCCTCCCTCTATGGAGTATAGCGCTAAATATCATCACAATCCTGCTATTATCAGAACCCTGGTCAGTTTTATCACAGTCAGGGGTCTTCTGTAATAATATCATCACTACATAATAGCATGAACAAGTATATTATGGCATTTTTAGGCGATGCTGTGGTCACAAGCTGAACAGCAGTGCTGTGAGCTCATGCTGCGTGCATCAGGCTTGGTAGCTCACTCAATACTGAGGCCCCTAACACCCGGGAGTTTGGCCCACGATTTTTTTTAAAATGGCGTCTATTTACAAGAGCCCTGATGAAGGTGTGGTGAACCCCGTGTATCTGTGGGCCATTTAAATCGTGCGTAGTACTCCAAAGCATCATATGATGCGATGCGCAATTTACTGCAAGTCGGTCAAAGCATCATATGATGCGATGCGCAATTTTAGGGTTAATCATTAACACTTACAATACTGTACTCTATCAACACTTTTAACACTAATTTATATGCCTTTCAATCATATTTTATATCGTTAGTGGATGACTTGTCACGACTTGTCAATGAAAATTCAGCATCGGCGGGTGCAACATGGCTTGTAGAGCATTCGTTGCCGGCGGATGCTCCATGACTTGTTGATGGGACTTCAGGATCGGCGGGTGCAGCATGACTTGTAGAGCATTTGTTGCCGGCGGATGCTCCATGACTTGTTGATGGGGATTCAGCATCGGCGGGTGCAGCATGACTTGTAGTGCATTCGTTGCCAGCGGATGCTCCACGACTTGTCGATGGGAATTCAGCATCGGCGGGTGCAGCATGGCTTGTCGACGAAAATTTTTCACGAACCGTTGAAATCATGAATTTATCTATTTTTGTCTGAATCTGATTTTCTCTGACTAACGTTCTGAGACATTGCTTAAAGGCTGTAAAGTGTACATAAAAATTTCCAACAACCTCATGTTTACTTTTTCTTGAATATTCAATGAGTTCCTCAATTTGTTCCAATCTTTTCTGATATCCGACACCTCTAGGCAGAGCCTCACCAACATCGTCCGAGTCATCAGAGTCATTTCCGAGAACACTTTGCGCAATCTGTTTTTCAGTTAACAATTCATAACCAGGATCGTAATCATTTTCTAACCATTCATTGATATATTCACTTGTACACCCTGACCAGCTTGGAGCAACATTGTTCGGATCGTTTCTTCAAACCCTTCAAAATCATTGGCTTCATTTTCAAAACCTTCGAATTCACTATCAGATACTGCTGCATCACATCTAGGCCACTCTTTTAACATTTTCTTCCGTGAATTTGTTAGTGTGGTTTCTTTCACTTTATTCCAAAGCCTAGCCCAGTGGAATATTGCGTCCCTGATTGTGTACTTTTTTAGATTTTCTTATGTTCTTTGAGCCCTTGTATCCTTTCCTGTCAATTCATCTTCCTCACTAGGTAAAACAACTAAAACATCTTCAAGCATTGCTGTTTGGTACATACGTTTAGCAGCAAGGATAACACCTTGGTCCATGGGCTGGATCAAGGATGTTGTGTTTGGTGGAAGTGCCATGCATTTTATTCTGCCATCCCTTGAAATTAACTTGCTAATGGGATGAGCAGGGGCATTATCTAGCAGCAACAATGCCTTAACCTCACTGGCCTTTATTCCACATTTGTTGATCTGGAATTCTCTAACTTCTTTGCAAAAGTGGTTTTCAAACCAGTCGGTAAATATTGTTTGATTAAACCATGATTTCTTAGAACTGTAATATATTACGGGTAGTGCCTGCATTATATTTTTTAAGGCTCGAGGATTTTTAGACTTGCCTACCACGGCACATTGTCCTGCGAGAGGCATCAGCATTAGCACAGAGCAAGACTGAGAGTCGTTCCTTGCTTATCTTTCGTCCAGGAATATTTTCCTGCATCCTACTGGTTAAGGATGTACAGTACTTGGTACAGCTCGCCACATAAACCCAGTCTCGTCAGCATTATATACTTGATATTTGCTTAAATTATTACTGACAATGTACTCGTTTAATTTAGCCTTGAATGAATCAACATTAGTGGGATAAGCACTTGACGCCTTACCAGAAATTTTTTTGGTGTTTGAAATGTTATGCCGAGCCTTAAATCTTCCAACCCACCCATCACTTGCATTGAAATCTTTTATACCTAATTGAATGGCAAGTTTACTTGCTGCAACTTTAAGCTCTTCAAATCTTATTGCCATGCCAATTGTGCGGTGCTGAATAAACCACTTATACACTGCAGCATCCAATTGTGGATACTGACCAAACTTTACTGTTTTTCTCGAACATGCAGCACCAGAAGTAACACACTCTGTTGTGCTCACATATTTTAATAGAGTATCCTTCTGTTTCTTGATGTCACTTACTGTACTCTTCCCGATGTTAAACTCTGCTGCTGCTCGTGCATGAGAATATCCTTTATCGAGTTTCTTAATTAACTCCAGCTTCTGTGCAACCGTCAGGCGCTTCCTTTGGGTAACTTTTGGCATTTTGTAAATTAAAAAAAGATCACAATTAACAGTACAGTAATATCCTTCACAATTGAAGCTAGCTGCGCGAGTTCACAGTAAACAATGGAACACATGGCCCGGCGGAGTACATTCTAGGTCCGTGGGAAAAAAAATACCTAGTGCCTATACTATAAAAGGTATTTAACCCTTAACCCTCAAACCGTGCATATCATATATAAATGATATCAGTGACAAAACCGAAATCGCGCACATCATTTATATATGATTTCGTGTCTAGCGCTATAATATAAACGCCCCGCCTGGGATAGGGGCAGCTATAGTACAGCCACGACTGATAGTTGCCAGATGCCACCTAGAAAAAAAATCCAGCCCAACATTCTTGGGAGTGAGAGCGTCAGTATTGCGCCAGCCACCAAGGCTGGCGCACGCAGCACGAGCTCACAGCCCCGCTGTTCAGCTTGTGACCACAGCATTGCCTACAAATGCCAAAATATAAGTGATACTGCTATTATTTAGCAGTGATAGTATTACTGAAGCCCCCTGAATTTCATAAAACTGACCAGGATTTGATTAGTTTAGCAGTTACCAGGGAGGATGTAATTAAACAATTAGTAAAACTAAAACCAAACAAATCCCCAGGGCCGGATGAAGTGTTTGCCAGGGTGCTTAAAAAATGCAAAGAGGAGCTTTCCGAGCCACTGTCAACCATATTTAATAAATCAATAGAGTTAAGCAGAGTGCCAGAGTCATGGAAAGTAGCTAATGTGGTACCAATTTTTAAGAAAGGAGATAGATCACTTCCGTCAAACTATCGGCCAATTAGCCTAACGTCTATTGTGGGAAAGTTACTTGAATCGATAATTGCAAATGCAATTCGTCTTCATCTTGAAAAACATAAATTAATAAATGAGTCGCAACATGGTTTTACAAATGGCCGTTCATGTTTAACAAATTTGCTATCTTTTTATTCTAGCATAGTTGAGGCAGTTGATAGTGGTAAGGATTGTGATGTTGTGTACCTTGACTTTAGCAAAGCTTTTGATACAGTGCCACATGAAAGACTAATTAAAAAAATAGAGGCTCATGGTATTGGGGGTGCTATATTAAGTTGGATTAGGGCATGGCTATTCCAAAGGAAACAGAGTTAGTATAAATGGGGTTAAGTCAGAGTGGGATAATGTTGTTAGTGGAGTGCCTCAAGGCTCTGTCCTGGGACCTCTGTTGTTTATAATATATATAAATGATTTAGATTCAGGTTTGAGTAGCAACATTTGCAAATTTGCAGATGATACAAAAATCGGTAGGGAAATTAACACGAAAGAAGACTCGGTATCACTTCAAGTTGATCTAAATAGGGTTTTAAAATGGTCAAAAGACTGGCAGATGCAGTTTAATGCTAATAAATGTAAAGTTTTGAGGCTAGGTAATGATGATAGAGTTACAAGATACGAGCTAGATGGTGTTGAGATTGCGAAGTCGGATTGCGAAAGGGATCTGGGAGTTTGATTAGTAAGAATTTAAAACAAAAGGATCAATGCATGAATGTTCGTAATAAGGCAAATAGGACACTGGGATTTATTAATCGAAGCGTTAGTAACAAGACACCTGGTGTGGTTCTTCAGCTATATCTTGCTCTAGTTAGGCCCCATTTAGATTATGCAGTTCAGTTTTGGTCGCCGTACTATAGAATGGATATAAATTCACTTGAACGTGTCCAGCGTAGGATGACAAAGTTAATTCCCCAAATTAGAAATCTTTCATATGAAGAAAGATTAATAAAGCTTAAATTGCATTCACTGGAAAGGCGAAGAGTTAGGGGTGACATGATAGAAGTTTACAAGTGGATGAATGGACATAACAAAGGAGATATTAATAGGGTATTAAAAGTATCAACACAAGACAGAACACGAAACAATGGGTATAAATTGGATAAGTTTAGATTTAGGAAAGACTTGGGTAAATACTGGTTCGGTAACAGGGTTGTTGATTTGTGGAACCAATTACCGCGTAACGTGGTGGAGGTGGGATCCCTCGATTATTTCAAGCGTGAGTTGGACACGTATATGAATGGGATTGGGTGGTTATAAATAGAAGCTGCCTCGTATGGGCCAGTGGGCCTTCTGCAGTTACCGTTGTTCTTATGTTCTTAGGATTCTGATAACAGCTTGATTGTGGAGATATTTAGCGCTGTGCTCGACGGAGGGAGGAGTACGGCTGTGGAGGGAGGATTGTGGCCTTGTCTTCTGACTGTGTGTGGCCACCATTTATTGACTGCACTCACCATACCAGCTTAGTGGTTCGCTATGGTGAACACAAATGTAGATACTTACATATAACGTGTGTATAGTGTGAGATAACAGCGAGAGGAATAGGCTGGGAGCCGCCATTTTGGTGAGAGAGGAGCGTCGTCTGCAGGAATTATCGTGTTGTTTACCTGTGACCACAAAGGGTCTTTGGGCACCATACCAGCTTATTTGTACAAGTATGGTGAATAAAACAGGTAGATACTTATATATAATGTGTGTATATAGCATAATAACACCACAACCAATATTGTTGGAGGAGAAATATTAGTGTGTGTGGCCTTGAGGGCGGCCGCCGATCAGCTGACTGTGGAGTAGCTACGTCTTTGTACCTTAACTCACCTCACAAGCTTAGATATACAGTTATGGTGAACAAAACATGTAAATACGTATATATAACGTCTGTGTATAGTGAATAAATGCAAAAACAGTATTGTGGGAGGTGAATGAGGGTGAGTGACCAACTAATGAAAGTAGAACACTGCTTGGAAAACCTCACAAATCCAGCTCCGAACATCATCCTGCTTGGGGACTTCAACCTACGGCACCTGAAATGGAAGCACCTGGCTAATACAGTAATATCAGAAAGAATACCAGGAAGTAGCCTTAATGAACAGGCACATGCAAATGACCTGCTACGGATGTGCGACAGGTTTGCCTTAAACCAGCAAATAGTAGAACCAACCAGGAAGGAGAACACGCTGGACCTCATTTTCACTAATAATGATGAATTGATCAGGAACATAATGATTACAAATACCTGTTACTCAGATCACAACTTAATTGAAGTTATGACAACCATGGGGAATAGACCTTCAAAACCAGTCCAGATTCCCGGTGGAGGAGATTTCAGCAAATTCAACTTCAATAATAAACAGATAAACTGGGAGCAAATAAACCAGGACTTCACAGAAATAAACTGGGAAGAACAGCTAGGAAATGCGAACCTGAACCAGTGCCTGGAAAAAATAAGCTCAGTAGCACTAGAAATATGTACAAACCGCATCCCCCTAAGAAAAAAGAGGAAGAGATGCAGATTGGAACGAGAACGTCGTTCCCTATATAGGCGAAGAAAACGAATCGCGGTACAACTTGAGAGTCGCACCCTATCTCAGGAACGGCGAAGAAGGTTAGGTAGCGAAATAGGAAAAATTGAACTCAAGCTACAAGAATCATACAAAACGCAGGAGAGGGAAAGAGAGCAAAAGGCCATCAGTGAAATAGAGAGAAACCCGAAATATTTTTTCTCCTATGCAAAATCAAGATCAAAAACCACATCTAGTATCGGGCCCCTGCGAAAGGAAGATGGAACTTTCACCGATGACAACAAAGAAATGAGCGAGCTACTGAGGAAGCAATACGACTCTGTCTTCAGCGAGCCATTAAACGCACTAAAGATCGATAACCCAAATGAATTTTTCATGGATATGATACCAACATCAAATCATATATCAGACGTCACCCTATCCCCACTGGATTTTGAAGAAGCCATAAACAGTATGCCTATGCACTCCGCACCAGGCCCGGATTCTTGGAACTCCATATTCATCAAGAACTGTAAAAAACCACTATCGCAGGCCCTTCACATTCTGTGGAGACAAAGCCTAGATACTGGCGTTATTCCTGATATACTAAAAACAGCAGAGATAGCACCACTTCATAAAGGAGGAAATAAGGCAGAGGCAAAAAATTACAGACCGATAGCACTAACATCGCACATCATAAAAATTTTTGAGAGAGTGCTAAGAAGTAAGATCACAAAATACATGGAATCACAGCATCTCCATAACCCCGGACAACATGGTTTCAGAACAGGGCGCTCTTGCCTGTCGCAGTTGCTGGACCACTATGATATGGCATTAGATGCTATGGAAGACAAACAAAACGCTGATGTAATTTACACAGATTTCGCAAAAGCTTTTGATAAATGTGACCATGGTGTTATTGCCCATAAAATGCGCTCAAAAGGAATTACCGGAAAAGTAGGCAGATGGATCTACAATTTCCTGACCAACAGAACCCAATGTGTAATAGTCAACAAAATAAAATCCAACCCGTCAACCGTTAAGAGCTCAGTCCCCCAGGGTACTGTGCTTGCTCCAGTACTTTTTCTCATCCTCATATCGGACATAGACAAGAACACAACCTATAGCACTGTATCATCCTTTGCAGATGACACTAGGATCTTCATGAGAGTAGGCAACATAGAGGACACGGCGAACCTCCAGTCAGATGTAGATCAGGTCTTTCTATGGGCTACAGAAAATAATATGGTGTTTAACGAAGACAAGTTCCAGCTCATGCGCTATGGAAAAAATGAAAATATAAAAACGGAAACCACGTACAAAACTCAGGCAAATCATAACATAGAACGAAAAGGCAATGTAAAGGATCTGGGTGTACTCATGTCGGAAGACCTTACCTTTAAAGAACACAATAAAGTAGCCGTCACAACTGCAAGAAAAATGACAGGTTGGATAACAAGAACTTTTCACACTAGAGATGCTATACCGATGATGACACTTTTCAAAACGCTTGTGCTCTCTAGAGTGGAGTACTGCTGCACAATGACAGCCCCTTTCACTGCTGGTGAAATTGCTGACCTGGAGAGCGTGCAGAGATCCTTTACTGCTAGAATCCACTCGGTAAAACATCTAAACTATTGGGACCGATTAAAGAGCCTAAATCTGTATTCCCTTGAGCGCAGGCGGGAGAGATACATAATAATTTACACGTGGAAAATATTAGAGGGGCTGGTCCCAAACCTGCACACAGAAATAACATCACATGAGACCAGAAGACATGGCAGGATGTGCAGAATACCCCCGTTGAAAAGCAGAGGTGCAACTGGTACTCTGAGAGAGAACTCTATCAACATCAAAGGCCCGAGACTGTTCAACACGCTTCCACTACACATAATGGACATAACTGGCAAACCCCTCACAGTGTTCAAGAGAGAACTGGATAAGCACCTCCAAAGGATACCTGATCAACCAGGCTGTGACTCATACGTCAGGCTGCGAGCAGCCGCGTCCAACAGCCTGGTTGATCAGTCCAGCAACCAGGAGGCCTGGTCGATGACCGGGCCGCGGGGACGATAAGCCCCGGAAGCACCTCAAGGTATCCTCAAGGAGTGAGGTGGTGTTGAGGGAGGGCGTGGCAGTGAGTGGCTTGCTGGTGTGTGGCGGCCACTCCTCGTTGCTTTTTGACTCACAAGATTAACTTAGTAGTTTGTTATGGTGAACAAAACATGCAGATACTTATATATAACCTGTGTATATAGTGTAACAACAGCAAAACTATTTGTTTATTGTTTTATGAGCATAATAATTGAATCACTTATATGCACACCATAATTTTGAGTACAGCGATGGTTCACACATTTTATAATATAAATATACCACAATTCACTGTATGGAATAATATTACTGCAAAAAAACTAAGAAAAAATCAATCAGAGACATTGAAATAATTAGGTAATAATATATTTGTGGCAACTGCCGTCTGACAGCTCGGGCGGAGTAGACCTCGTCTGGCGAAGGCTCTGCCAACGCCCCTTTTTTGCCACACTTCCCTACCCTATTGCGGCTAAAATATGCCACCTACGATTTTTTTGTTATTTTTTCCGTGATCAGGGAACAAAAATAAACATTTCTATAAGACGAAAGAATTTTTTGGATTTTTTTTTTTGTTGCGCCTGTGGGTGTGAATTCCATTTGGGCCCCTAGCGGTTTGAGGGTTAAACTGCGCAACGCGCCTGCAGGCTCGCGTCTGGTTTGCGCAACGCGCCTCCGGGTATTTGTATTTTTCACGTTCCATTCAAAACTCCCGCGGCTACACAGGGTTCACATCAGCTTCCTCAGGGCTCTTGTAAACAGACGCCATCTTTAAAAAAAATCGTGGTCCACATTCCCGGGTGTGGGAGCCTCAGTAGTGATTGAGTAACCAAGGCTGGCGCTCGCAGCATGAGCGCACAGCACTGCTGTTCAGCGTGTGACCACAGCATCACCTAATAATGTCAAAATATATATATAACTTGTATTATTTAGCTATGATAGTGTTATAGAAGAGCCTCAGTGTGATAATGACTGGGTACAATGTTCAAATATCAGTGATTCAATGCTGTTCACGATGTTCACAGCACTAGCCACAGCACCACAGCATTATTTCGTCCATCTAGGAATCTTCAAATGATTTCTTAGGTTCCTTTTCAAAATAAACATGTGGTCAATTATTCATTTACAGGAATTAGTGACCAGGATTGTGGTTATAATTAGCGTTGTGCGTAGTATTGTGGAAGGAGGAATTTTGGTGAGGGAGGGAGGGCGAGAATTGAGGTAGCCTCATTGCGTGTGTGTGGCAGCCACTCTTGTTTTGCTCACCATACTAGCTTAGTGGTTTGCTATGGGCAAAACATATGTACATGGGTATATATAGTGTGTGTATATAGTGTAAGAACAGCAACAGGAGAATGTTGAGAGGAGCTATTTTGGTGAGGGAGGTGACGTAATCGTAGCGTCGTCTGCTGTGTGATTTTTCATGCAGTGTATGGTGGCCACTGTACTGATTGGACACAATACCGGCTTACTTGCATAGTTCTGGTAAATAAAACATGTAGATAGGTATATAGAACATGTGTAATAAGAACTATAACAGTATGGTGGGAGGAGCAATGTTGGCGAGTAAGATGTTGGAGTGAGGGAGACTGGCTGGGTGTGGCTGCTCTCACTCGAGGTGTTCTGAATGTGTTCATGGCCAAATGCTCCCATTGGCCCATACGAGGCAGCTGTTATTGGCATATACGAGGAAGCTGCTATTGGCCCATTCGAGGCAGCTGCTATTGCCCATATGAGGCAGCTGCTATTGGCTCATATGAGGCAGCTCCTATTGTCCCATATGAGGCAGCTGCTATTGGCATATACAAGGCAGCTGCTATTGGCCCATACGAGGCAGCTGCTATTGGCCCATACGAGGCAGCTGCTGTTAGCCCATATGAGGCAGCTGCTATTGGCACATACGAGGCAGCTGCTGTTGGCCCATATGAGGCAGCTGCTATTGGCCAATACGAAGCAGCTGCTACGCGATGTTCTGAATGTGTTGATGGTGAATGTATATAGTGTGTAAATAGATTGTATATATACATAAATTAGCATGATACATAGTAAATGTGTGCTGCATATGTGTACACAAGTGTCATGCACGTAACACAGTGTCTTTGGACAGTACGGATGTTTTACTGCCATAATATAGTGTACGTGTTCACTATACATAGGATTAGCACGTAAAAACAAATAAAATGTATTTGGAACTGTGCGAAAATAATGAACGAAAATATATTCGCGGCAACTCGCGCACCCCGCCCCGGGCGCCTACTGGCCCCGGGAGCGTACATCACGGGCGAACAGGGAATGATGACGTCACGCCCCAACTTACGGACCCCATAGCAGCCAAAGTAAGTACAATTTCGATTTTTTTTCTACATACCCATACTGAGGGAAGGGTTTCTGACACTTTAAAAAGAAAAAAAAAATTTTCCTGAGAATTTATTTCCTGCGCACTGCGGGGGTGTCATATTTGGAGGCAACGCAGTTAACACTTTCGCGCTAAGCGGACGAGCGTTAGCGTCCAATCTTTTAAGTCACTGGATACTTTGCCGACGCACCCGCTAGTCCAACGATAAAATATTTATATAAATTCCATTTTCCATCCGATTTTGTTGGGGATAGTTTAGAAATGTTCACCATGAAATTTACGTTTTTTCTAATAACCGAAGAGCTTATTAAAGAATACGGCATGGCAGTGATTCATCTAGGTATAACAATTGTATGGCGCCGATATGCCGCCGCGGGTAACACTTCAGCCACTTCCAACCGTCTTGTGGGTTGGTTGCGACATTGATTCTATATTTATATGCATATGTCCGTATAGAGAATTTTATTGCGGTTCCAATGATACCATAATCAATGATGTAGGATAAATGTGGTCATTGCAATCATTAAGAGAGTGGAAACATTTGTTGCTGTTTGGCGCTCTCGCCAAGTGATCGCAATAGATTTTTATTTGGTGTTGATATTCCTTGTGCTTTGGCAGTATTTTATATGTATGTTCTTATAGAGAATTCTATTGCGAACACAGTGATACCAAATTTAAATACGTAGGTCTACAATTAGTGTCAGGACAGTAAAAAGAGTATACACTTTTCGCTCCTACCGCTTAAGCGCGCGAGACGCCCAAAGCACAGGTTAGGTTAGGTTTTTTACGCTTCGCCGAAAGCGCTAAAGTATTAAGGGGTTAATAAGAAAACAAAGACTTTTGCTTAACCCTTAAAGTGCTCATCACTTCATATGAAGTGCTAGGCGTTTTACCAGTCGACTGCTCTTCACTTCATATGAAGTGTTGGAGCACTACACAAGATTTAAACGGCCCGCGAATACACGGGGTTCACCACACCTTCATCAGGGCTCTTGTAAACAGAGGCCATTTTTAAAAAAAATCGTGAGCCAAACTCCCGGGTGTTAGGGGCCTCAGTATCGCGTAAGCTACCAAGCCTGACGCAGGCAGCATGAGCTCACAGCACTGCTGTTCAGCTTGTGACCACAGCATCGCCTAAAAATGCCATAATATACTTGTTCATGCTATTATGTAGCGATGATATTATTACAGAAGACCCCTGACTGTGATAAAAGTGACCAGGGTTCTGATAATAGCAGGATTGCGATGATATTTAGCGCTGTGCGCCATGGAGGGAGGAGTAATGCTGTGGGAGGGAGGGTGGTGGCGATGTTTTCTGACTGTGTGTGGCCACCTTTTATTGACTGCACTCAGCATACCAGCTTAGTGGTTCGCTATAGTGAACACAAATGTAGATACTTATATATAACGTGTGTATAGAGGGTATAAACAGCAAGAGAAGGTTTGGAGCCGCCATTTTGGTGAGGGCGGTGGCGTCGTCTGCACGACGCCACCGTGCAGACGACGGTGTTGTTTACTGGTTACCACGATGGTCTATGGGCACCATACCAGTTTATTTGTACAAGTATGGTGAATAAAACAGGTAGATATTTATTTATAATGTGTGTATATAGCGTAATAACACCACACAGTATTGTTGGAGGAGAAATATTAGTGCGTGTGGCCTTGAGGGAGGCAGCCATCAGCTGACTGTGTTAGGTCCTATGTCTTTGTGACTTTACTCACCATACAAGCTTAGATGTACAGTTATGGTGAACAAAACATGTAGATACTTATATATACTGTCTGTATATAGTGAATTATAGCAAAAACAGTATTGTGGGAGGAGAATGTGGGCGAGTCAGATGACTGGAGGGAGGGCGGGAGTGGCTGGCTGGTACACGGCGGTCACTCCTCGTTACTTTTTGACTCATAATAGCTACTTAGTGGTTCGTTATAGTGAACAAAACATGCAGATACTTATATATAACCTGTGCTTATAGTGTAATAACCGACAAAGTATTTGTTCACTGATTGATGAACATAATTGAATCAACAATATGCACACCATATTTTTGAGTACAGCAATGATTCACTCATTTTATTATATAAATATATCAAACTACACACTATTGAATAATATTACAGCAAAAAAACTATGAAACATCAATCAGAGACATTGAAATAATTAGGTAATTATCTCTTTGTGGCAACTCTGGCCTGACAGCTGGCGAGCAACAGACCGCCTGGGACGCATGCTGAGTCAGCGCCTATAATTTGCCAGACTTCCCCGCCCTATAGCGGGCAATATATGGCACTTACGATTTTTTTATTATTTTTCCCGTGATCAGTGAACACAAATTAACAGGTTAGGAAGAAAAAATAATTTTTTTTTTTTCAAAATGACATGCGCCTGTGCGGATAGCAGGATATTAGACCCCGAGCATGTTTAACCCTCAAACCGCTAGGGGCCCAAATGGAATTCACACCCACAGGCGCAACAAAAAAAAAAATCCAAAAAATTCTTTCGTCTTATAGAATTGTTTATTTTTGTTCCCTGATCACGGAAAAATAACAAAAAAATCGTAGGTAGCATATTTTAGCCGCAGTAGGGTAGGGAAGTGTGGCAAAAAAGGGCGTTGGCAGAGCCTTCGCCAGACGAGGTCTACTCCGCCCGAGCTGTCAGACGGCAGTTGCCACAAATATATTATTTCCTAATTATTTCAATGTCTCTGATTGATTTTTTCTTAGTTTTTTTGCAGTAATATTATTCCATACAGTGAATTGTGGTATATTTATATTATAAAATGTGTGAACCATCGCTGTACTCAAAATTATGGTGTGCATATAAGTGATTCAATTATTATGTTCATAAAACAATAAACAAATAGTTTTGCTGTTGTTACACTATATACACAGGTTATATATAAGTATCTGCATGTTTTGTTCACCATAACGAACTACTAAGTTGGTCTTGTGAGTCAAAAAGCAACGAGGAGTGGCCGCCACACACCAGCGAGCCACTCACTGCCACGCCCTCCCTCAACACCACCTCACTCACCCTCATTTACCTCCCACAATACTGTTTTTGCATTTATTCACTATACACAGACGTTATATATACGTATTTACATGTTTTGTTCACCATAACTGTACATCTAAGCTTGTATGGTGAGTAAACGCACAAAGACGTAGCTACTCCACAGTCAGCTGATCGGCGGCCGCCCTCAAGGCCACACGCACTAATATTTCTCCTCCAACAATATTGGTTGTGGTGTTATTATGCTATATACACACATTATATATAAGTATCTACCTGTTTTATTCACCATACTTGTACAAATAAGCTGGTATGGTGCCCAAAGACCCTTTGTGGTCACAGGTAAACAACACGATAATTCCTGCAGACGACGCTCCTCTCACCAAAATGGCGGCTCCCAACCTACTCCTCTCGCTGTTATCTCACACTATACACACGTTATATGTAAGTATCTACATTTGTGTTCACCATAGCGAACCACTAAGCTGGTATGGTGAGTGCAGTCAATAAATGGTGGCCACACACAGTCAGAAGACAACGCCACAATCCTCCCTCCACAGCCGTACTCCTCCCTCCATCGAGCACAGCGCTAAATATCTCCACAATCAAGCTGTTATCAGAATCCTGGTCAGTTTTATCAAATTCAGGGGTCTTCAGTAATACTATCACTGCTAAATAATAGCAGTATCACTTATATTTGGCATTTGTAGGCGATGCTGTGGTCACAAGCTGAACAGCGGTGCTGTGAGCTCGTGCTGCGTGCGCCAGCCTTGGTGGCTGGCGCAATACTGACGTTCTCACTCTCAAGAATGTTGGGCTGGATTTTTTTCTAGGTGGGATCTGGCAACTATCAGTCGTGGCTGTACTATAGCTGCCCCTATCCCAGGCGGGGTGTTTAAATTATAGCGCTAGACACGAAATCATATATAAATGATGTGCGCGATTTTGGTTTTGTCATTGATATCATTTATATATGATATGCGCGGTTTAAGGGTTAATAAAAACTGTTTCAAAATATTTTATTAATAATAATTTAGAATTTTCTTCATTAAACTGAATCATTTTAAAAGAAAATAAAGATGTAATATATGACTGGATGATCCAGGTCGGTGGCCTGGTCGCCATGTGAGGGGACGCCGATGCCACAACAAACCCAATATCGACCGTCAGTAATATTGACCGCCAGACCGGTATAGGAGGCTCCAGATACCGGTCTCCCAAACCAGTCGTTAATACCGGCAGGTCGGTATAAAAGAGGCCGTTAAATTGAGTGGATACTGAAAAGATCAATTATAGGAAATAGGAAAAGATAAACAATTGTAAGGTAGTCTTGAAAAGATCGCTTTGTATGGTCCCACACAGGAAGAGATTCAGCTTGCCTCAAGAGTGGTAAGACCTTTGCCCAGCCCCCGTCAGTCAGAAAGAGATTCAGCTAGCCTCAAAGGGTGTCCGCCAGTTAGGAAGAGATTCAGGTATTCTTGAAAATATCTATGGAAAACACCACCATGGAAGCCACTAACACTGTTCATCTATGCTATTTGTATCAGATGCATCTTCACTGAATGCAGAAAACGATTCATCTATGTATCATCTAAATAAATTGTAGATAGCATAGGATTGCAAGGGTGACGCTCAGAGCTACAACTGGATATGCTCGCTGTATCGTCCTCATAGGTGCTGTATCACTTGCATCCGACCTTTGTGTTAGGTCCTTATTGCGCCTAGCTTCACCAATATTATGACCCTTATGTTCTTCAAACAATAAGGTTTGTATTTCACCGACAGAGCGTTATCTTTCAACACCGCGTTGGACAGGTGTTTGGGAGCCAGAGACGCGTGCGCCACCCATGGTTGCTCATTCAGTACTAACCCAGCCAGCAGCCCTAGGGCATTCTGGGAATTTTTTCCAAGATGGCTGCCTCTCACTGGAGGTCCTAAAGAGTCCATTTCATACACAACCAACCTCGTACACATTTAGAATTGGTACCGAAAAATCAAAAAAGAGTTTTCTCGGTTGGCGCAGTTTCCCACCGACCGAGAATACTCGGTTGGTGCAGTTAAGTGGTTAAGGCTAGCCAGCCTGCGGTCTATCCCCATGCCCAGGACGTCCGCAAGTTCGCGGCTCTTGCCGCCGTCTTTCGCAATATGTCCTGGGCTGACATTCGGGCGCGGGGATTTTGGTGGTCGAACAGGGTCCTGGCTGCTCGGTACCTTGTCAATGTCCCTGGGCCCGGTCGGGCCTGTGTCGCTTTGGGTCGGCGGATGCAGCCAGTTGTCTCGACTTCGGGTTGAGGAGTGAGCAGCAACCGCCTCCCGGGTAAGTCCATATTCTTTTCCTCTGTGGGTAGTTAGCTCCTGGGAGCCGTAGGGACTCCCCCAGAAAACAAGTGTTGAATGTAATGAAACGCCGTTTTCTGGGTGAGTCCCGGAGGCTCCCCGGCGTCCCTCCATCCCTCCCTCCCTCCGGTCGGCGTTTTTTTCGCATGTTTTGACATCCAGCCTCAGAACTGGAGTGTGGATCGCCGGCGCAGTAGGTCTGGGGCTCCTCCTTTCCCCTCCCGGGGAGGGGGGCTGTGCAGACAGCGGCGCGACGACGAATGACGTCATACTAGTTTGCTTGTTTTTGTTTTGGGAGTTCTATCCACTCATTCGGCTTTTGGTTGCAATTTTCACCTGAATAGGGGTTTGTTTTGGGACGTCTACCTTTCTGGGTGCCTAACCCGGTCGATGGCAGACATTGAATGCTTCCAATCACACGGGGGTTTCTATAAGCCATTGCTCCCCTTGCCTCTCTGAGGGGACGAGGTTCTGGCCCGTGGTCCCTGGTAGGCCCATAAGAACTCCGTGCACATGACTGATGCCAGAGTCTGACATTAGCCTGGTAAGCTCCGGGGAGCCTCCGGGACTCACCTAGTAAATGCTGTTTCATATTAATTCAACGCTGGTTTTTTGGACATTGGTGAAAGTAACAGATTATCACTAGGCGATGCATTTTTATGATTTATAACAAAATAGAGCATGATAACAAATTCATTATTGTTGGTATTATTATGTATTACTCAGCAATGCTATACAGACACCAGCTGCATATCTACTTTGTGGACACTTCTTGCTACTATTCTTCTTTGTACATTGGACAAGTGCTTGTATCTCTTTATTACTGCATTATCCCTCATTTCCAGTTAATAGGAGCTGTTCTCCTTATCAACAAAATGTTCTCCTTCAAAAAAAAAATCTCTAAAACACATTTATGAAAATATTGGGATGAAACTTTCATAATGCTTAAGTCAATAAGTTGGAGATTTGTTTAACATTTAATATTAATTTTCACATAATTCAAATATTTTTTGCCTAGCCCCAGCTTTTACAGCCCCCATTTACAGACAGACTGTAGCAGCTTATTGGTCAATGCACATGGTTTGTATTACGTAGGCTGTTAGAGTGGGAGGGAGGGGAGGCAGTCAAGAACCTGCCCATACCCCCTTCCCCCATTCCTGCCCACCCTCTTTACTCCTGCCCACCCTCTTTACTCCTGCCCACCCTCTTTATTCCTGCCCACCCTCCTTACTTTCGCTCAAAGCATAATACCTAAAAAAAATTATTTAATTTTTCTAAACATGTACTATGTTTTGGTGGGAAAAATTTAGCCATAGAAACCTTAAATTTGTTTTATTTTGCCTTAATAGGTAACACTGCTTCCAGTCTCTGCTCGGCTACCCAGGACGATAGCAAACACAAGTTTTGCCCATTAATGATGGTAAGGACAATTTTATTCTTACTGTACTACCAGTGTGTGTGTTTATCATGTTGATGTCAATAACCAGTGATTGTGAGTGTATTAATCAAGATATTTTCATTAACTAGTGTATTAATGTTGGTGTTGTCATTTACCAGTGATGGCGAGTGTATTAATTATAGTCATTACCCAGTGATGGTGAGTGTATTAATCATATTGTCATTACCCAGTGATGGTGAGTGTATTAATCATATTGGCATTACCCAGTGATGTTGAGTGTATTAATCCCTGTGTTGCTAAGGGATATTTGCCCCTTGTCACCCACAGGCGCATAAAATTTCCTCCTAACCTGTTTGTGTTCCCTGACCATGAGAGAGAAAAAATTAATCGTAAAGGGGTACCTCAGTTTAGGAGTTTAATTCGTTCCTGGAGACGGCTCGTATTCTGAAAACTCGTATTCCGAAGCTAATTTCCCCATTAGAAATAATGGGAAATGAATTAATCCGTTCCTGACTACCCCAGAAACCCCACATCAAACTAAATGTTTATACCTAATTCATCTAAATAAACCTACAAAACTATGTTCAAGTTA
Organism: Procambarus virginalis; assembly: GCA_020271785.1. NCBI lineage: Eukaryota > Metazoa > Arthropoda > Malacostraca > Decapoda > Cambaridae > Procambarus > Procambarus virginalis. The sequence continues at coordinate 15,500 of WNGS01026723.1, read as the reverse complement.
TTACTTACCCTTGCTGATGAATGCTGTAGGCGTATGGAAGATGGTGAGGAGGAGAGGAGTTACTGTTTGGAAGGGGAGTCCCCTTCCATTATCACATCAGGCAGTGAGGACTTCACTGGTATGCACACACTGGCACATTTTGCCTGCATACCACTAGGACTTGGTTGTCTTACTAAGAATTTGTCTAAAGACACTTGTTTTTCCCTACATTTTAACACTTGTCTGTAGTAAGACATCACATTATCATTTAAAAGGTCAATGCAACGGCCTGCTACAGCTTTATCTGGGTGAGTTTTTCAACAAAACTTTGCAGTTCTTCCCATACTTCACACATTTTCTTAATCATCCTCTACTGCCTCTACTCACAGCTATTTTCTTAGGTTGAACCTTACCAATGGCTTTCTTGAGACCCATGGTGAGATATATAGTAACAAATTGTATAGTCAAATGACCAAAAATCCAACAAAACACTGAAAATCCAGGTGAAGAATTGATGTGGGATAGTCACTGAGCGCGAGACAATGGTAAACTGAGGGGCGGAGGGGCGACGATCGCCGAACCACCACGCGCTAGGTCGCCCTGAACGCGTATCAACAAACTTGTGTTCCGAGGTAACCCTCGCCTTCCGAGACATATTTTCTGAGGAAATCCTGCTCGTATTCCGAAAAACTCGCATACAGGGACACCCGTGTTCCGAGGTACCACTGTACTTACAAATGACATAAATGAGCCGACAATATGAGCGATGCTGTCACACCCTGCTTGCTGGCTCATGCAAGGTATATTCACGTAGTTGTATTCACCTAGCTGTGCTTGCGGGGATTGAGCTCTGCTCTTTGGCCTGCCTCTCAACTGTCAATCAACTGTTACTAACTACTAACTATTTTGTTCCCCCCCCCCCCTCCTACACACACACACACACCCCAGGAAGCAGCCCGTGACAGCTGACTAACTCTAGGTAACTGTTTACTGCTAGGTAACAGAGGCGTCAGGGTGAATGAAACTCTGCCCATTGTTTCTTGCCAGCGCTCGGATATGAACCCGGGACCACAGGATCACGCGTACAGCGTGCTGTCCACTCAGCCACCGGCCCCCATGCGTCCCAGAGGCGCCGCAAGCAGTCTTCAAGCAGCCAGAATTGCCACAAATTCATTTTTGCGGCATTATTTACAGTGTCTAGGCGTATTTTATCACAAATATTATTTACTAATTGTGTTGCATATAATGTTACTTCATGTTCAATGGTAAGAAATGCTGCATACATTGAGTTTACACATGTGCACAAAAATGTTTTCCCATTATGCCAATATAATATGTATTCACATTGTTCATTATTATATTTACGCACATGCACACACTATTTACAGGTTTTTGCACTATTATTGCACATTTAGAAGTCTTGGAGAGAGTGGTAGTCATTGAAGCAGTTGACAGCACATAATGGAACTGCACACGCTTCACACCATGTTTGCACATGTTTACATTTCTGATCTCTTTTTTTTTTTTTGTTCTACAAACTAAGCAATCACGCTTGCCTATTGCATGCTTTCCAGCTGGTGGCAAATGTTTTAGTCTGTGTGCTTGAATGCCCTCCATGTGAGCGAGCCTGGGTGTAGCAGCATGCTGCAACACTAGGTTCATGATGGGTCTTTGTATGCCAGGAACATCTTTGCCAAACTTTGCTAATAACTGTGTCCCAAGCGTAAAAGCAAACGAACGGAAACTTGGTTTACGTCAAGTTTTCACCAGATACATATTATAGCTATTCAGCATGCTTATGTCAACAAGACGGAAAAACACTTTTTTTTCGTCCACTTCAATGTTTTCCGCACACACTCGACATTGCCCACCATCATGTCAGATTTATCAACCAAACGCATGTTGATATTATAGTCAAGAACACACTCTGGCTTATATTCTTGCGTTACTCGGTTCACCTTGCCACTGTTTCATCATTGTACCGTCATGAACGGTTGTCAGCAAGTTCACTTCTCTCTTGTCTTTCCACCTAACTGATCTTATTTGATCACTTTTTCTTAGCTGGCAGTCACAAACTTCAAGTTTATTGTCAAACACTGGCATTTCCCTTCTTCTTGGCTTTACTGTACCAAACAATCAAGTTCTATTTTAAATCAAGAACCTAGCTTGCAAGGGACTTGTATAGCAGTTATCCATGTATAAAATGTGGCGCTTGTTCATCCATGGTACCATCAGTGACTTTACCATACTACCTGAGAAACCATATTGGTCGTTAGTGGGAATGTCTACATCACTAGCAGAATACAGAATCATGCGTATCACGTATCCTGTTTCACAGTCACAAAGAACAAAGAATTTCAATCCAAATCTGTTGCGTTTGGAGGGAATATACTGCTTGAATGCAACACGTCCTCTGAAAAGCAGAAGGGAATCGTCAATCACCAGCTTCTGTGCTGGTACGTAGAAATCTCTGAACTTCTCCAATCACTTCATTCATATAGTGCCTGACTCTCCAAAGTCTATCATCCTCTGTCCGGTCCTCATTACTTGCAAAATGAAGACACCTGAGGAGTATCTGAAACCTGTCTCAGGACATATATTTCCCGAAGAAAGGTGTTGGAATAGTCTGGTCTTTGCTCCAATAATCTGTGATAGCGTGTTTGACACAATGTTTCATCAACATACATATTGCCAAAAATACATACATTTCACCTACAGTAGTGTTTTTCCAATGCTGCAATCGTGAATATTCTGTTATCTCTTTTCCAATGAGATGAGTCGCATGAAGGTTCATTTGGTGTACAGTATATTCCATGAGCGGCTCATCATAAAATGCTCTAAAGTAATCCATTTCACACATGTCCTCACAATTATCAGGGAAAAGGTCTGTAATCAAAACTTCTTTATTGTCAAAAGCAGGAATTAGAGGAATAAAATCGTCACCATCACTCCACACAAGGACACCTGGTGTCCTGCGAGGCGCAACAGCGGCACGACAGCGAGGAAGCGTTGCACACCGTGGACCAGGAGCTGAAGCCTGTCTACACAAAGTACGGCCGCTATGTGAACGTGAGGTGAAATCACGTGAACATGAGGATCTTGGTTCTTCATGTGGTGCCATGTGGTGGCGCTTAGCTGGGCGAGACACTGCTGACACGACAAATTCTCGCCCGGTATCACCACTGGTACTAGCAACAGGCATAGTAACACTATGCTCTGAATCCACTTCACTAAAACCAGAAAATGAGTCACCTTCCTCTGACTCGTCGCCCAAAATATCCTCATACTCTAAATAAGCACAAGAACTATGTGGTCGTAGGTGAATTGGAGTAGACACTGGGCGAGGAGGCACGGGTGAGCATGTAGGCCTCGCCATGGGAGGAGACTGTATCTCATATTCACTGTCTGTGCTACTATCATCGGTCAATTGTCTGTAGTCCTTATCAATGTCAGGGTCATCAAAAATCACTTTCCTCACCATCAGAAAATAATTCACTAGTTATTTGCTCTTGAGTAAGTGATTGCGTGGTGCGTGCTTGGGAGGCGTTTGGCCGTGCATTCGCCATGGTGACCGCTGGGTAATTGGGGCCTCCCATGCATTGGTTGCGTAAGCTGGATTTTTTTTTACAAAATGGCAGCTGGTTTACTATAGCCCCTCGGCAGCATATGGGGGCCCCTTACCTCGCTGGCCATTCAAATCTTGTGCTGTATTCCATCACGTCATTTGCACAATTTATAGCAAGTTACTCAACACATCATATGACGTGTTGTGCAGTTTAAGGGTTAAGCATGGTGTTATTACCCAGTTATGTTGAGTGTATTAACCCTCTGAAATGCAAATAGCGCATAATTTTGCTCAATCAGGGGTGTGCATAACAGCTTAACAACTGCACTGCGCCAAACGACAAATGCCATTCGCCAATTACTGCGCCAACTGACAAAAGTATTTTTTATTTCTTCGTATACGGTCGAAGCATGCTCGCAGTAGGTTGGGTACAAAATGGACTCTTAGTACCTACAGTGAGAGGCAGCCATCTTGGAAAAAATTCCCAGAATGTCGTAGGGCTGCTGGCTGGGTTAGTGATGAGTGAGCAACAATGGGTGGCACACGCGCCTCTGGCTCCCAAACACCTGTCCATCACGGTGTTGACTTGGGTACAAGATGGATTCCTGAGGTGTTTGCCAGATTGAAAAAAATTTTCCAGCATTCCCCACGGTCATGGGCAGGCTCATATTCAAGGTAGCAACCATGTCGTATTCATCCATATCGAGCTCCCAGCCCTAGTCGGCCATGTTTTTAAGAAAACACCATCTGATGCTGGAATATAAGGCATATTGCTTGAAGATGAGCATGCCAATGATTTTGATAACCCAAATCTAGAAAAAGACCTAACACAGGTATCTGCTACTAGTGATATGCATATTGAAGTGAACGATGTGGAGAGTGTGTACAGTACACAGCTCTCACAGCCCTGCCATGCCAGACTAGGTCATCACCATCAGTGGAACAACACAAATGAATTTTTGCATGTTCCACTGAACATTTAGTGCCAAATGCAATTCATTTAGACCATCCGGGAATTCGTTAGAGCGCGGTCTGTTAGAGTGATGATGCACTGTATTTGAAAAGAAAAAATACCAGAATAGAGAAGTGATTGTAAATATTATTCAGTAGATATGTAAGTAATAAAATTTAGCAGATACTGTATATAAGTAATAAAATTTACCAGATATAAAAGTAAAAATAATAAAGAACAGAAGAGTGGGAAATTAGATAATTAATCAAATTAAGATTAATAGAGTAAACGAATTGAGATTCAAATAATTAATCAAATGGAATACAAATAATTAGCTAAGTTAAGAATTATATTGATATTGTAATACATGAATATTATATGGTAATAATACAAGATGGGCAAGGATATGCAATATAAACAGGTAATACACAGGCAAAAAAAAAGAGAACAAAGTGAGAATTAGACAATTAAATTAAGATTGTGAATAAACAAATGGATTCAGATTCAAAATAATTAATAAAAAGGAAACATAATTAATCAAATTAAAAATTCAGTAATCTCTTAAGATTGTAATACAGTAATATCATATGGTAATAAGACAAGTTGGATAAGGGTATGCAATAGAAACAAACACATATCACCTGGAAACACTGATGTACTTAAAGCTTAAGAATCCATTAACAATACTGGAATATTAGACAGCAAACAAGACTAGTAGCTAATATTAATGGGCAGATATATAAGTGAGAAATTAAATTATTAATTTTTAATTCACAAAGTAATGAATTAAAGATTCAGATAATTTGACAAGTTAAGAGTTCATGGTTTATAACATTTTGGGAAATTGAAGTGTTAGTATCAACAGATAAATTAGTAAGTTGCTAATATTGTAAATTAAGAATCTGATAACTAGACAAATTAAGCATTCAAAAAATTATTACATTTCATGAAATTGAAGTCATTGTAGTAATAGTTATAAGAGGGTAAATTACATGAAATTGAAGCCAATAATATAAAAAGAAGCATTTATTAATTAATTTAAAAATATAAAAAAGGCAAAATTTAAATATGGTTAGGCTAGGTAAGGCCTGGTCACTCATGTGTTACTCTCAGCAATGACATTGGAAGTTCACTGACTTCCAGTTCTGTCACAATCAACAAAGAAAGTTAGTAATTGTTGGACACTTTTGATTTCATGTCTTTTGCTGTTCTTTCTTAGCAATGATCGTTCCATTCCTGGTGTAGCACTGCTTGATAAGATTTGGGTTTTATTTGTGAATATGATACAGTCTGTAGAGGAGGATCAACGCTGCTTGGTAAGGCACTCATTAATATAAAGATTGGTTTTATATTTGTAGCTGATTGAATGAGGTGTTACTTGTCATTGGGATAAGCTAGTTTAGTGAGCATCTGCCTGGTGCTGTGGTGATTGTTCTTATCTATTCTGATAGATTTAATAGTATCATTAAAGTATATCTCTGATCTAATTAGTTGATGGGCTACACTGGAACAGTTTTGACCTTCTTGTTCTTCAGGCAGTTCAGTAGAGCTGATGATGAGCAAATCATGGAGTTTTTGTTAATGCTGTTGTCTGGAGAGCCTGAAACACTTATAAATTCAGTACTACCTACCTAACTACACATGCTGTAATATATTGCATATTAATGGGTTATATGTTATACCCAGTCCAAACAGGGTATAATTATGAAATGCTATAACTTTCATACTGGGTGGGGTGGATATTATGAGGGACTGGTGGCTCATAACAGTTGTCACTAACCTGTGTTGGTGAGTGTATTAATATATCACTTTCGCGCTCCAATGTCGCTTTCCAGTGACATCCGTTTTTCTCCTGGGCCGTCTCGGATGATGTGGTCTGAAATCATCCATTAAAATATTTGTTAAAAATTAAAATTTTAACTGATCAATCTGGGTGTGGTTTCAAAATGAGCACCTTTAGATTGCACACAATTTGATGCCAAAATGAAAGATGTAACATGAAAAATGATGTCAGAACACTGGAAAGATATAAATAATTTTGTGGTGATGAGCGTCAAAAAGTGTCCAAAAGTTAAAATATTTGTTAAAATTCTATTTATAGTTTTATTATTATGGGACTAGTTTTAAAATACGCGCCTTTAGATTGCGCACAATTTGATACCAAAATGAAAGACGTAACACGAAAATTGATTTCAGAACACTGGAAAAAATATTTAGTATTCTAGTATTTCTATTGTTTTTGGCTATGATGAATTGTTCTAAAATTATTTGTAATTACTGTACTGTAGTGCATAGGCTGCTCCACATCCCCCTTATCCCGCCAGGTGATCCTCCCAACGCTCCCCTCTCTCCTGACACCACCCACCCACCCCACCCTCTCCTACACCATGCGCCTCGAGCCACAGCCGTTTGGGATTACAGTATCCACTCAATTTAACGGCCTATATGGGGCTGTACCCTAGTCGTTATTTCCGGAGCTCCGTTATTTCCGAAGTTAGGTCGGGTCGGGTAATTTTTCAAGTAACATTCAGGTAAGATATATTTTATACTGTATAACTAAAATTAAATAAAGTTCATTGTGTAATTGCATTCCAGTTTAGTGCCACGCCGACGATTAAGCCAGCTGTTGGCTGCTGCATGGATGATATGTGAACACGGTCTGATCAAGTCCAGATGGGTGGAAAAAAATTGATTCATTCCTTTGTATTGCAAAATATTTCATGTATCAATCAGTGATTGTTAATATTTTCTCAATAAAATTTTAGAGATGTGTTTCGATTTACCCTGAACAGTGCAGGTAATGTATTTTTAATGTTATGACACAGGGCGTGGCGGCCAGGCCATAACAATGGCGATCGAGCCTTGTCACTGAGAGCTAGCCAAGACGAAATATTTTGAGCTCACCTTTTCTCTGCTAATGATAGAATATACATTTGCAGAGACTAATATGTAGCTTTTGTTGAAAAAAAAATAATATCTTGTAATACTATAATAAAATTGGTAAATTGACTTACTTTTATTGAAGCTGAAGATTACGAAGCTTTGAAGATTACGTCATCCTCTGCAGCGCTTGTTTTATTTGTTTATATTGCATACAGGGTACATACAGTATGCACACTTATTTTCAGGCATTCACTTCACACAACAGCTGGCCTTACTACTAAATCACACGAGTTCTAATTCTAATTCACAATTGAAAATTATTTCTACTGTATATTTACACTGTACAGTACAGTATCTTTTTGTCAAGGCTTAAATAATCATTAACACTTACAATAATGTACTCTATCAACACTTTTTACACTAATTTATATGTCTTTCAATCATATTTTATATAGTTAGTGGAGGCTACACGACTTTTGATGGGAATTCAGCATCAGCGGGTGCAACATGGCTTGCAGACCATTCGTTGCTGGCGGATGCTCCATGACTTGTCGATGGGAATTCAGCATCGGCGGGTGCAGCATATCTTGCAGAGCATTCGTTGCCGGCGGAGGCTGCACGACATGTTGATGGGAATTCAGCATCGGCGGGTGCAGCATATCTTGCAGAGCATTCGTTGCCGGCGGAGGCTGCACGACATGTTGATGGGAATTCAGCATCGGCGGGTGCAGCATAGCTTGCAGAGCATTCGTTGCTGGTGGAGGCTGCACGTCATGTTGATGGGAATTCAGCATAGCTTGCAGAGCATTCGTTGCCGGCGGAGGCTGCACATCTTGTTGATGGGAATTCAGCATCGGCGGGTGCAGCATGGCTTGTAGGGCACTCGTTGCCAGCAGATGCTGCATGACTTGTTGAATTCCCAGTGGGTACTTTCACGAACTGTTGAAATCATGAATTTATCTATTTTTGTCTGAATCTGATTTTCTCTGGCTACTATTCTGAGACACTGCTCTCAGCCGCGTGAGTTAACAGTAAACAAAGCGGTCACATGGCCAGGCGCAGTACGATCTAGGTCCGTGGGAAAAAAAATACCTATTGCGTATACTATAAAAGGTATTTAATAAGAAAACAAAGAATTTTGTTTAATAACAATTGTTTTAAAATATTTTATTAATAATAATTAGAATTTTCTTCATGAAACTGAATCATTTTGAAAGAAAGTTAAGATTTAATATACCATTCTGGATGATCGCCTGGTCGCCATGTGAGGGGCTGCCGATGCCAAAACAAACCCAATACCGACCGTCGGTAATATCGACCACCAGACCGGTATACAAGGCTCCAGATACCGATCCCTCAAACCGGTCGTTAATACCGGCAGATCGGTATAAAAGAGGCCGTTAAATTGAGTGGATACTGTTATACCGTACGGCCCGCGGCCTGGCTTTCATATCCGAACAATTCACTCCTTGTCCGGCTGACTGTCCGGATATTGCTGCATCGGCAGCAAGTTAACTGGCCCAGACTTTTATCCGGACAAACACCTGATTTTCCGGCTCCTATGGACATTTTGGCCGGATATTGAGATAACTTTATCCGGTCACGATTTTGGCCGTATAAGGGCGTTTTCCGGATATTCGAATCCCGGATAATCAAATGTATACAGTAATTATTTTGTGTTACATGGTGTTGGAATTGAGCTGTGTTTTTATCATACCGTAAATTTTGTGAGTATAGATTGTTTTTTTGTTTTCATCAGATTATTTGGAACATCAGATCATTTGATGTTCCTAATTTTCTAATGGGAACATCAAATCATTTGGGAATGCATCGAACGAGGGAGTGGGGAATGGTGGGGAGGACAAGGGATGGGAGTGGGGGGATGGTGAGGGGGGACAGTGTGGAGGGGGTAAGGGTGGGAAGGACAAGGGGATGGGGGAGTTGGGGATGGTGAGGACGAGGGGACTGGGGAATGGAGATTGATGGGGAGGACAAGGGGACAGGGGATGGGTGATGGAGGAGAGGAGTGAGAGATGGTTTGGAGGACGAGGGGATGGTGGAGTGGGGAATGGTTATGAGGAGGGGATTGTGCGGAGGACTAGGGGACAGGGAAGTGGGGAATGGTTGGGAGGACGAGGGGACGGGGAAGCGAGGAATGGTTGGGAGGACGAGGGGATGCGGGAGTGAGGAATGGTTGGGAGGATGAGGGGACTGGGGAATGGTGGGGAGGACTGGGAGACAGGGGAAGGTTGCTGTGGCTCAACAATGCACATGCGTTGCTGAGCCACAGCAACGCGTGGCCAAGTACAGCTAGTAAGGAATAATGTATATTGGATTAATCAGTTCCAAACCACAAAAATAAATACTGTATAGTTATACAATAATTAAGTGGAATAAATGCTAACACACTACACTTTACCTGTACTTCGGGGAGTTGATGGCATATGTGGAAACTAGTGAGGCAGAGGAAGAGAGATGTTCTTTGGCAGGGGAGTTCCCTAACATTAAAACTTCTGGAAGTTGTGCTTCTGATGTTCTTTCTCTTTTCTGTCTTTTTCTGTTCCCCTCATTACACTCACTGAATGCTTTCCTTACAAGTAACTTGTCCAAGGATGATTGTTTTTGCCTGTGCATTAAAATGTTTTTAAAGTGAGACATAGCACTGTCATTCAACAGATTTGTAACACAGTTTGTCAAGGTGATAATTTCAAGAAAAGGTTTGCACTTTTCCTCATTTTGCACACATTTCTTTTAATAGAGAACTAGATTTAGGCATACCAAACTCTGTAACAAGAGCTGACACTCAGGTACCACTCTCATATTTAGCTATGAGTTCTTTCTTCACCTGTATCGTGATTCTAACCATTTTTCTTTTTGCTAGGCTCATACCACAAACTTTCATAGGTGACATGGTGACTTATTTACAATAAGAATATAAAAAATATCCAAGAGAAAAGTGTAGTAGGTTGTGCACTGAACGACAGCTATGGTGAAACTGATGTGTCAGGGACGCATGTTTACATCTGAATGCCGAGCAAACAGACGAATACCGAACATGAACACAGCGTCTGAATACCGAAAAGTGCAAATTATGAGCAGTGCAAACACCGAGGCTCCTCTGTACAAAGAAATTATGTAAATATTATGTAATTTGTATTGGTACATACAGTATAGTACAATGGGGCCTCGACTTCCGATGCTAATCCGTTCCCAGAGACGGATCGGAAGTCGAAATATCGGAAGTCGAAGCTAATTTTCCCATAAGAAATAAAGGGATTTGAATTAATCCGTTCCCCACCCTCCAAAATATTAACATAAAAATACATTTTTATACTGAATACAATGTTTTTTTCTAACTACAATACAGTACCAAAGTTACTCTTACCTTTATGGAGGGCTCTTGATGGCGTATGGAAGATGGTGATGAGGGGAGAGGAGGAGAGTTGTTACTGTTTGGAAGGGAGTCCCCTTCTATTATCACATCAGGCAGTGATGTTTTGTCTGGGGTACTCTCTCTCCTACGTTTTGCCTGAATACCACTAGGACCTGGTTGTGGTTCAGTGCTTGTTTGTCTCACTACAAATTTGTCAAGAGACATATGTTTTTCCATTCGTTTTAACATTTGTCTGTAATGATGCATCACTTTAGCAACCATAATGTCCTTTTTCTTAGCTAGTATGGTGGATATCGCTGAATGAGATTTGTTGTACTGCCTAGCCAGTTCACCTACCCGCACACCGTCTTCATATTTACGAATGATCTCTTGTTTCTGCTCTATGGTCATTCTTACATGGGATCTCATATGTTGAGCCTTACCACTGACTTTCCTGGGACTCATGGCGTATTATATAATAATTACTTTAATGTTCAAAATGCAAAAAATCACCACAAAAGTGGAATTTCTTATAGGCGCGATCGTCACTAAGCGGGTAGCTGTAGTAAACTGAGGCAGGTCGGACCGCGTGACCGGGAACCACGCACTCGGCCGACCCGAGCATGTACCAACAAATATCGGATGTCGACGACACCATCGGATGTCGAGTCGCATTTTTTTATGAAATTTATATCGTAACTCGAATTTATCGTAAGTAGGGGCAATCGGATGTCGAGGTGCCACTGTACTGTAATATTACTTTTTGTTATAAATTCTTCTAGCTTTACCAAATATTTTTTTCCACAGGATAACAACCCAGAGGAATGTTCAGTGTGTTTTAACAATTATGATGACAATCAGCTACGGCCTCGCACACTGCCTTGCGGACACACATTCTGCTCCCAGTGTATTAACAATGCTATCAAGAATGGGCAGCTGACCTGCCCCAGCTGCCGTGCCCAGCACGCTGCCACAGCCGCTACTCAGTTCCCAATTAGCTATGCTGTGGAGGCTTTAGTTAGGAAACTCAAAAATATCCAGCTAACAACTGAGGAAGTAGTGCCAGCAAAGCTTTATGAAGGTCCCACCAGAGGCATCAGTAAGACGTTACGTTCCCTAGTGCAGGAGCAGAAGAGCATCATCAGCAGCCTCATTATTAGCTGTGAAGAGGTACTGTCCCAGCTGGGGGAGTACCGGGGGCAGCTGGGGGACTGGAAGACTCACCACCTCCAGCTCCAGGACAGACTCTATGCTCTGGTAGAGCAGAACAAGTCAGCAATGAAGCTCTTGGAACTGGAGGATACCAGTGTGGTGGATATGACAACACATGGAGAGGAAGGGAAGACTCAGCTGCAGGCCATGTTGGGAAACCTTGACACAGTCAACACCTCACAGGAGGTTGGCACAACCATAGACACAGCTGATGGGTGCAAGATGAAGGCAGAAGATTGGCTCCAGAAGTGCCAGGAACTCTTCCCAGATGTCAAGACTGTCCACACCTCAGTGAAGGTACGGTGCTGAAGGTCACGTTGTTCTCACCCCAACTGTGTGTAGTATTGCCTCTATATAAACACTTTTGACATGGAGACACATCAAGATGAGAGTAGACTTTATATATTGGAAACATTTTGCTCTAACACCTGATACATTTTTATTAATAAAGTCAACTGTCATATTGTTGTTTCTCTACACTGTGGTCAGTGTAGAGAAACACCATTACTTATATTGTCCAGTTACAGTACTTTACTCAGAGCCTGATGCTTCATTACAGTCCAGTTACTTTACTCAGAGCCTGATGCTTCATTACAGCCAGTTACTTTACTCAGTCCCTGATGCTTCATTATAGTCCAGTTACTTTACTCAGAGCCTGATGTTTCATTATAGTCCAGTTACTTTACTCAGAGCCTGATGCTTCATTATAGTCCAGTTACTTTACTCAGAGCCTGATGCTTCATTATAGTCCAGTTACTTTACTCAGAGCCTGATGCTTCATTATAGTCCAGTTACTTTACTCAGAGCCTGATGCTTCATTATAGTCCAGTTACTTTACTCAGAGCCTGATGCTTCATTATAGTCCAGTTACTTTACTCAGAGCCTGATGCTTCATTATAATCCTGTTACTTTACTCAGGGCCTGATGCCTCATTATAATCCTGTTACTTTACTCAGAGCCTGATGCTTCATTATAGTCCAGTTACTTTACTCAGAGCCTGATGCTTCATTATAGTCCAGTTGCTTTACTCAGAGCCTGATGCTTCATTATAGTCCAGTTACTTTACTCAGAGCCTGATGCTTCATTATAGTCCAGTTACTTTACTCAGAGCCTGATGCTTCATTATAGTCCAGTTACTTTACTCAGAGCCTGATGCTTCATTATGGTCCAGTTACTTTACTCAGAGCCTGATGCTTCATTATAGTCCAGTTACTTTACTCAGAGCCTGATGCTTCATTATAGTCCAGTTACTTTACTCAGAGCCTGATGCTTCATTATAGTCCAGTTACTTTACTCAGAGCCTGATGCTTCATTATAGTCCAGTTACTTTACTCAGAGCCTGATGCTTCATTATAGTCCAGTTCTTTACTCAGAGCCAGATGCTTCATTATAATCCAGTTACTTTACTCAGAGCCTGATGCTTCATTATAGTCCTGTTACTTTACTCAGAGCCTGATGCTTCATTATAGTCCAGTTACTTTACTCAGAGCCTGATGCTTCATTATAGTCCAGTTACTTTACTCAGAGCCAGATGCTTCATTATAGTCCAGTTACTTTACTCAGAGCCTGATGCTTCATTATAGTCCAGTTACTTTGCTCAGAGCCAGATGCTTCATTATAGTCCAGTTACTTTACTCAGAGCCTGATGCTTCATTATAGTCCAGTTACTTTACTCAGAGCCAGATGCTTCATTATGTCCAGTTACTTTACTCAGAGCCTGATGCTTCATTATAGTCCAGTTACTTTACTCAGAGCCAGATGCTTCATTATAGTCCAGTTACTTTGCTCAGAGCCAGATGCTTCATTATAGTCCAGTTACTTTACTCAGAGCCTGATGCTTCGTGTAGTCCAGTTACTTTACTCAGAACCAGATGCTTCATTATAGTCCAGTTACTTTACTCAGAGCCAGATGCTTCATTATAGTCCAGTTACTTTACTCAGAGCCAGATGCTTCATTATAGTCCAGTTACTTTGCTCAGAGCCAGATGCTTCATTATAGTCCAGTTACTTTACTCAGAGCCAGATGCTTCATTATAGTCCAGTTACTTACTCAGAGCCAGATGCTTCATTATAGTCCACTTACTTCACTCAGAGCCAGATGCTTCATTATAGTCCAGTTACTTTACTCAGAGCCTGATGCTTCATTATAGTCCAGTTACTTTACTCAGACCGATGCTTCATTATAGTCCAGTTACTTTACTCAGAGGCAGATGCTTCATTATAGTCCAGTTACTTTACTCAGAGCCATGCTTCATTATAGTCCAGTTACTTTACTCAGAGCCTGATGCTTCATTATAGTCCAGTTACTTTACTCAGAGCCAGATGCTTCATTATAGTCCAGTTACTTTACTCAGAGCCTGATGCTTCATTATAGTCCAGTTACTTTACTCAGAGCCAGATGCTTCATTTTGTCCAGTTACTTTACTCAGAGCCTGATGCTTCATTATAGTCCAGTTACTTTACTCAGAGCCAGATGCTTCATTATAGTCCAGTTACTTTACTCAGACCTGATGCTTCATTATAGTCCAGTTACTTTACTCAGAGCCTGATGCTTCATTATAGTCCAGTTACTTTACTCAGAGCCTGTTGCTTCATTATAGTCCAGTTACTTTACTCAGAGCCAGATGCTTCATTATAGTCCAGTTACTTTACTCAGAGCCAGATGCTTCATTATAGTCCAGTTACTTTACTCAGAGCCAGATGCTTCATTTTTGTCCAGTTACTTTACTCAGAGCCTGTTGCTGCTTCATTATAGTCCAGTTACTTTACTCAGAGCCGATGCTTCATTATAGTCCAGTTACTTTACTCAGAGCCTGATGCTTCATTATAGTCCAGTTACTTTACTCAGAGCCAGATGCTTCATTATAGTCCAGTTACTTTACTCAGAGCCTGATGCTTCATTATAGTCCACCTCCACTATTAATGTTTGTGTTGGTAATGACAGGTGCAGGAGACCATCAGGGAGGCCCTGGAGATGACGACCACAGAGACAGGTGCCACAGCTGATCCCGTACACCTGGGAGACTCAGACTCCACCATTAATGTTTGTGTTGGTAATGACAGTGCAGGAGACCATCAGGGAGGCCCTGGAGATGACGACCACAGAGACAGGTGCCACAGCTGACCCCGTACACCTGGGAGACTCAGACTCCACCATTAATGTTTGTGTTGGTAATGACAGGTGCAGGAGACCATCAGGGAGGCCCTGGAGATGACGACCACAGAGACAGGTGCCACAGCTGATCCCGTACACCTGGGAGACTCAGACTCCACCATTAATGTTTGTGTTGGTAATGCACAGGTGCAGGAGACCATCAGGGAGGCCCTGGAGAGACGACCACAGAGACAGGTGCCACAGCTGATCCCGTACACCTGGGAGACTCAGACTCCACCATTAATGTTTGTGTTGGTAATGACAGGTGCAGGAGACCATCAGGGAGGCCCTGGAGATGACGACCACAGAGACAGGTGCAAGCTGATCCCGTACACCTGGGAGACTCAGACTCCAGCATCATGACTAAAGTTCAGGAAATCAC
>WNGS01026708.1:0-12631 GCA_020271785.1 Procambarus virginalis | reverse complement strand
GGCGCTGGAGCCACTGTGTCAGGCCGCTGCGCAGGAACTGCTGATGCGCAGCTACACCATCCGAACCGTCAACCGCTACAAGCGGGTGTGGGAACAGCTCGCCGACTTCGCCCGTGCTCAGGGCCAGCCGGCGGTCTACTCGCGCGACCTCGCTCTTCGCTTCGAGGAAGCCTTCAGGCTGCGTGACGGCGAAGTGCTGGTGGAAGGCCAGCGCTGGCGGCGCCATCTGGTCTTCGGCGTCAAGGTGCTCGACGACTTCGCGCGCACCGGCACCATCAGCCGCTTCGTGGTCGAGACCACCGGGCTCCGCGTGCCGGTGGGCATGCACAAGGCCCTGCGGGAGTACGAGCAGTACGCCAGGGAACGCCGGCACCTTCGGCCGACCAGTCTGGCCGAGCGCATGCACAGCATCGCGGTCTTCCTGGACTTCCTGCGTGTTCGCGGCCTGGAGTCCCTGGACATGCTGCAGGCCGAGCACCTCAGCGCCTTCATTCAGACCCGGACGGACTGGAAGCCGAGGACCGTTGCATGCGTCTCGTCGGGCGTGCGGCTGTTCCTGCAGTACCTGTTCATGCGTGGCATCCTGCCACGCGATCTCAGTGCCGCGTTGCCGACGGTCCGACTGGCAAGCAACGCCACGGTCCCCTCGGTTTGGGAGCCGGAACTGGTCGAGCAACTGCTTGGCGCTGTCGATCGCAGCTCGCCGAAGGGCCGGCGGGACTACGCCATCCTGCTGCTCGCGGCTCGACTGGGACTGCGGCTGGGTGACATCAAGGTGCTGACGCTCGACCATCTGCACTGGTCGACATCCACCATCGAGATCGTCGAGAGCAAGACGGGGGAGCCGCTGGTCCTGCCGCTGATCGAGGAAGTGGGCGCCGCGATCATCGACTACCTGCGAGCGGGGCGACCACCGGTCGACCACCGGCATCTCTTCACCAACCTGACGCCGCCGTTCGATCCGATCTGCCAGAACGACCGGCTCTACCGCGTCGTGGCTTACTGGCGGGAGCTGGCCGGCATCAAGTTCAACGCGCCTCAGCGTCAGGGCCTGCACTCGCTGCGCCACACCCTGGCCACGCGGCTTCTCGGCGCGCAGACGCCGTTCCCGGTCATCTCGGCCGTGCTGGGACACGCCTCGCCGGCAACGACCTTCATCTACGCCAAGGCCGACGTGGAGACGTTGCGCCTGGCCGCCATCGATCCTGAGGAGGTGTGCCATGGCCTCGTCTCGTGAGCCCGCGACCTTCACCGGCAACAGCCCCTTGGCCCCACTGATGGCGCAGTTCATTCAGGAGAAGCGAGCGTGTGGCTATCGCTACAACCCCGGCGTGTGCAGCCTGCGCCGACTCGACGCCCATCTGTGCCGCCAAGGCCTGCAACAGGTCGAGTTGCCCAAGGCCGTGACTTCATCGTGGCTGGCCAAGCAGCCGCACGAGACCGACAAGACCCAGCGTGCCCGTGTCAACCAGGTTCGCCACTTCGCCCTGTTCCTGCGCCGGCTCGGCCTTCCCGCCGACGTGCCGGATCACACAGTCGGCGCCAAGGAGTCGAGGACGTTCGTGGCGCGCGTGTTGACGCACGAGGAAGTTCGCCGCTTGCTGGAGACCGCTGACCGGATCGAGCCGATGGCGTCGACCCACCTGCGGCACATCGTCTTGCCGGAGTTGCTCCGCGTGCTGTACGGATGCGGCCTGCGTCTCGAGGAGGCGCTGAGCCTGCGCATGCGCGACGTCGACCTGGTCCAGGGCGTGCTGCGCATCAACGACACCAAGTTCCGCAAGGATCGCCTGGTGCCACCCGCCCGGCCGCTGGTGCTCCGGTTGCAGAAGTACGCCGCCGCGATGGGGCCACGTGCCGACGACGACTACTTCTTCCCGTCACCGCGCGGCGGGCAATTGCACGGCAGCGGCATCTACTGCAACTTCCGGGATCTGCTGCACCGATGCGGCATCGGCCATGGTGGGCGAGGAGAAGGCCTCGCCTTCATGACCTGCGCCACACCTTTGCGGTGCACGCCCTGTTGCGCTGGTACCGCGAGGGCGCGGACCTGCAGGCCAGGATGCCGGTGCTGGCCACCTACCTGGGCCACGCCTCGATCGACGGCACGCAGGACTACCTGCAGATGACCGCCGAGCTGTACCCGGAGATCGTCGCGCGATCGGACGCCGCCTTCAGCGACGTCATCCCGCGCCGGCCGTGGAGGTCATCATGAAGCCGACCGACCTGTCCGTCCACGTGACGAACTTCCTCACACGCTACCTGGCCGGCCAGCGCAACCTCAGCCCGAACACCATCAAGGCCTACCGCGACGTGTTCACGCTGCTGCTGCGCTTCGGACGTGACGGTCGCGGCATTGCCGTCGAGCGCCTGTCCCTGTCCGACATCGACGTGGACTTCGTGGAGGCCTTCCTCGACCACCTGGCGCAGGAGCGGAAGTGCTCGATCCGCACCCTGAACCAGCGGCTGGCCGTGCTGCACGCGTTCTTCCGCTACGTGCAGTCCGAGGCGCCGGAGCGGATGCTGCAGTGCCAGAAGATCATGGCGATGCCCCTGCGGCGCCATGTCCAGGTGCCGGTGGCCTACATGTCCAAGGACGAGCTGACTCAGGTGCTGGCGCACCCCGATCCGACCACGTCGGCCGGACGACGCGACGCGGTGATGCTCAGCGTGCTGTACGACACCGGTGCCGGGGCGCAGGAGTTGATCGACCTGAACGCCCATGATGTGCGCCTGACGACGCCGGCTCAGGCTCGGCTTCTGGGCAAGGGTCGCAAGGTGCGTGTCGTGCCTCTGATGGACGCCACGGCTCGGCTGCTGCGTGACCACCTGAGGGAGAACGACCTCGACCGGCCAGAGCGCGGGCACCTGCCGCTGTTCCAGAACCGCCAGGGCGGGCGCTTGTCGAGATCGGGACTGCGCTACCTGCTGCACTGCCACGTGCAGGCGGCCCGGTCGGCGGTGCCCGGCTTCACGCAGAAGATCAGCCCTCACAGCCTGCGCCACACCAAGGGCATGCACCTTCTGCAGAGCGGCGTGTCGCTGGAGATCATCCGCGACTTCCTCGGGCACGTGGATGTGAAGACGACGCAGATCTACGCCCGGGCGAACCTGGAGATGAAGCGACGCGCGCTGGAGAAGGTGGCCGGCGAGTCGCCGTCGGCGGCGCTGCCGTCCTGGCAGCAGAGCAAGTCGCTGCTGGACTGGCTGCGCTCGCTGTAGGTCGACGACAGGACTGCCTCGCAGCGCCAGCAACGGCTGCTGCTGCGAGGCGTTATGCGCAGACGGGATCATCGGGTTCGTTGGGCAGCGGGGCATTGCGGCCCTTGCTGAGCATAACCGCGGACTGACCTAAATAGGCTATATGTGTAGCTGCACATATGGCGTACATCGGTGCGATCCGGCGCTCGCCTGCAGGGAGCCGCGACCCGGCCCAGGGCGAGACCGGCAAGCCCGGGCCGCGGAGCATCGGGGACGACGGCGACACGGCTGCCCCGGTCGCCTGAGCCGGCCCGGCCCGGGCCGGCCCTGCGTTCAGGCGCAGTCGGGCGCCTCGGTCCGTGCTGGATCGTTGGCGTCGACCTCCTCGCCACCCGTCGCCGGGGCATCGGCGTGCGGCTGCACGCGCAGGCAGTCGGGCAACCAGCCACGCCCGGCGAGCAGTTGTTCGGCCTGCGCCACCGCGGCATCCTTCTTCAGCGCCGCGAGCGGGCCTGCCGCCTTGGCGCCGGCCACGGTGTGCACCACCTCGACCACCCTCGCCTTGGACACGTGCTGAAGGTAGGCCTCCCCCGTCGCCGACCACCATCGCGTCATGTCCAGGCCGAGGGCGCGGGCCAGACCGTCATTGACTGGTCGGCCGGTGTCGGTGCCGGTGATGCCGTTCACGGTGGACGCGACCAGGAAGGTCAGCAGCCGCTGCACCGTCTGCGGCGGCTGCCGCAGCATCCAGTCGAACACCGCGTCGGATTCCTTGGGCAGGTGCTCGATCCAGGCGATCCGGTCGGCTTCGATGCGCTGGGCCGCCGGGCTTGCCTCGATGTCCTCGCCGCGCCCCGCAGTTCGTGCTGGTTGCCGGTCGCGCTGATCGCCAGCAGGTTCGGCAGTCGGTAGGCGCCTTGGAGCGGGTCGGCCAGCAGCTTCAGCGCCAGGTGGGTCGTCAGTGCCGCCATCGCGACCTCGGGGCGGTCCAGCAGCTCGGCCTGGATCGCGGCGACGCGGTGGGCCGTGAGGCGGCGCATGAGCTTCTCGGAGTGCACGGGCCGTGCTGAGGCGCCGGCTGCCGATGGAAGCGACTGCAGGGCCGGGAGCCCCGAGACGCGCGCAGGATCCGCGTCGTCTTTCGAGCCGCCTCCACGGGCCGACTTCTGTTCGGCAGCCTGGTGATGGCCTGCGCCAGATCGGCCCGATCCTCGGGACGGATGAGCCCTGCCTTGATCGCGGCACGGCCGTCCGCGCCCCATGCAGCACGCACCCGGCGAGCGCCATCCAGGCCACGGGCCATTCGGTCAGCGCTTCCAGTCTCGCCTTGCGCTCTTCCTCCAGCCCATCGGCCTCGGACTCCAGGGCGAGGAAGGCACGGTCGCGCGACGCGTCGTCCTCGTCGGCGGCGTCGTTCGCCTCGCTGGCGCCGCTGACGCCCTCGCCGGTATCGCCATCGCCGTCGCGGTCCACCAGCGCGTCCATCTGCTCGTGCAGGGCAGCGATGCGCGTGTCCAGCGCCTTCAGCGCCTCGGCTTCCTCGGGCGTCGGTGCGCGGCGGGGCTTGCGCAGCTCGCCGTGCTTGACATACTCGTCGTAGGCGAAACGCGGACGGATGTCGACCCACTTCCAGCCTTCAGACAGCAGTTGCTTCGCGCGCTTGCCCAGCTTGTCGGCGGCGAGGCGCTCCAGCAGGGCCGGGTCCAGCAGGTAGGCCTTGCGGTCGTCGTCGCTGAACAGGTCGCGGCGCAGTGGTCCGCCGGCCTTCTCGTAGGCCTTGACGGTGACGAACCGGGCCAGCGGGTCGCCGTCCGATTCGATCTCGCCTCGGATCAGCAACTGCCGCAGATGCTCCGGGCGCTGGTTCCAGCTCGGCAGACCGGCCCAGGCCTGCTCCTGGCGCTGGTGATCGTCGACCGAGGCCAGCACCATGAGGCAGTCCAGGCCGATGCCGCCTTCGCGGTACAGGGCCATCAGCCGGGGCGAGACGGTGGCGAGCTTCATGCGCCGCTTGACGATGAGCGGCGTCACGCCGAAGGCTGCGGCCACGTCCTCGACGGACTTGCCCTGCGCGAGCAGTCTGGCGAAGGCGACGAACTCGTCGGCCGGGTGCATCGGCACGTGGAAGCAGTTCTCGGCAAGGCTCGCGATGAGCGCCTTGTCGGCCGGCACGACGAGCACCGGCACGGGGTAGTTGTCGGCGATGTCGCCCTGCTGCACGAGCAGCGTGAGCGCGGCGAGCCGCCGTCCGCCTGCGCAGACCTCGTAGCGCCCGCGCGCCGCCTGGACCACGACGAGGTTCTGCAGCACGCCGCTGTCCTTGATCGACGCGGCCAGTTCCAACAGCGACATCACGGGCGCCGTGGCACTGCGGGCCTGGTGGTCCTCGGACAGCACCAGCTTGTTGAAGGGAACGAAGGTGCGAGGGGACGCCTCGATGATGGCGTCGACCTCGGCTTTGGAGAATTTCATGAGGGACTCCTGATCGGTTGCATGGCAGGCCGGCGGCCCACCATGCAGTCAGGATCCCATTGAGGCAGAGCGCTTCAAGGGGTGGCGGGGAGCGCAAAGGCGGGCCGCGGTGCCTTGGTCCGTACAGCACAAGAAGGGCACGGGTAGATGCCTCGACTTCGGCGTCCGACTACCAGACGCCGTCGATCGAGGGCGCTTGCAACACCAGCTTCTTGGTCGGCCCGTGGCTGTCCGCCATGGCAAGAGGCTTCAGTGGCTTGGGCGGCCGGCGAAACCACGTCTGACACACGTTGAGGAGGTCCTCGAACTGCACCGACTGGCGGTCGAGCAGAACCTCGGCCAGGGCGGGGTCGTGGCTTGCGGAGAACTCACCCTGGTGCTGGATGTCTCCGGGGCTCGGCAGGCGATGCGCAAGGCGCCGCTGCAGCATTCGCCGAGGGATCTGCCAGTCGTGCCCGTCAGCCCGCAGGGCGATCCCCATGATCGGAGCCATGAAGTCGATCAGCCAGCCATCGCACTCCACCCAGGCGTGAAACGCCTCGATGTCGGCCACGAACCCGTTGTCCGTCTTCCGGCCGTACACGACGACCTGGGCGCATGCTTCCTCGACCATGAGCGCCATGCACCCGGCGCTGATTGTCGCTGGGAGCCCGTAATGCTCTCTCAGCAAGGTCGCGCCGGCCGACGCAAAGAATACGCAGGCGCGGGAAGTCGTCGCGATGCCGGAGGCCTGGAGAACGCTGTAGATGACCTGATATACGCGCTGGTAGTCAGGCAGCGGAAGCAAGGATGAACGGGCCATGCCGGCACTGTAGTTGGCCCGGCCTCTCCGGCTGGGTCTGCGTCTGAAGGCCCATTGCAGCGCGGACTTCCTGAGAATCCTGTAGGACGGGTTCACGCTTCTCGGGTCCTATTGCCCGGCAGTCCGCGTTGCTGTCGATGCTTCGCTACACTCCGCGCGCCATGCGCCGATCCGCCGTCCTCCTCGTCATGCTGTTTGCCGTGCTCTGGCAATCGGTGGCGCTGGCGCGACCGGGTTCGACCGTGAACGTGCTGGCGGATCTCGAGCATGCCGCACTCCACTGGCAGGAGGAAGGACATCACCACCATGAGGATGGCTCCTTTCACCTGGACGACTCGCTGGACTCCAGGTTCCACGTCCTCACCGACCACCTGACAGTGACGACTGCGCTGCTGCCTGCCAGTTCGCATCACTTCCCGCCCAACGCCTCTTCCCGACCCGGCGGGCTCGACGGCGCCCCGGTGCCCGATCCCTTCCTCGACGGCCTGCTCAGGCCGCCTCGACTCCGCGCCTGACCCGCCTTCGCGGCGGGCGCCCTGCCATGGGCGCCCGACCTTCCGCCGCATGGGCGTCGCACGCGAGCACAGGTTTCGATCTTGACGCGCCAAGAGCGTCCCTGACGACATGTGCTCCCACGCGACCAGCCCCCGGCTGTCGATTCGTCAGGAGCATCGTGATCCATCATCCAAGGCTTGCTGCCTGCGCGCTCGCAGGCAGCCTGGTCGGCGTGCCTGCGTGGGCCCAACCGGCAGCATCCCCACTGGCAGCACCACCTGTCGCATCCTCGGCGGCATCCGCCTCCGTCAGCCTGCGCGACGCGCTCGACGCAGCGTGGCAGCGCGCCGTCTCGGCACGTGAAGCCGACGGACAGCGCCGCCGTGCTGAGGCCGAACGCAGCACCGCCGGCAGGCTCTGGGCGGCGCCACCCACGCTCGAACTGAGCCACCGCGCCGACCGAATGCTCGGCAGTGGCGGCGGGCGAGAGACCGAGGTCGGCATCGCCGTGCCGCTGTGGCTGCCTGGCCAGAAGTCAGCGCGCACGGGCACTGCAGACGGCGCGGTCGCGCTGGCGCAGGCGGCCGAGCAGGCGGCCCGGCTGAGACTGGCAGGCGAGCTTCGCGAGGCCGCGTGGCTGGTGACCGCGCTGCAGGCCGAGGTCCACCAGGCCGAGGCGCAAGCGGCGGCCCTGAAGCAGCTGGCCGACGACGTCGAACGCCGCGTGCGCGCCGGTGACCTGGCCCGAGCCGACAGCCTCGCGGCGCAGGCGGAGCAACTGGCGGCCTCGGTGGCCGTGGCCGACACACGCCAGCGCCTGCAGGCCGCCAAGGCCCGATGGACATTGCTCACCGGGCTGACGACGTTGCCGGACCTGTCCGCCGGGACCGCAATGGACGCCGCCGCCGACATGGCCCGCCACCCCGAATGGCATCTCGCCAGCCAGGCCACCGAGCTGGCGCGCAAGCGCGTGGAGCTGATGCGCCAGTCCCGGCGCGACGCACCGGAACTGACGGTGGCGTGCGTCAGGACGCACCCGGCCGCGGCCAGGCATCGCAGGGCAGCCTGGTGGTCAGCCTGCGCCTGCCTTTCGCACCGACGACCGCAACCGGCCGCTTGAAGCGGCGGCGCTGGCCGATCTGGACATCGCACAGACGCTGGAACAGCGGCTGCGCGAGCGCCTGGCCAGCGAGCTCGCCTCGGCGCGCGACGCGGAGCGTTCGGCCCAGGCCCAGCTCGATGCCGAGACCGCCCGCGCCCGACTGCTGCGCGAACGCGCCACCCTGATCGACCAATCCTTCCGCGCCGGCGAGTCGCCGCTGCCCGACCTGCTGCGTGCCCTGGCCGCCGCGCCCAGGCCGACAGCGCCGTCGCCCGCCAGACCGCCGCGCTGGGCCTGGCCCGCGCCCGACTCCAACAAGCTCTCGGACTCTTGCCATGAACCTCACCATCCCACGCTGCCATGCGCAGCACCTGCTGGCTGCCGCCACCATGACGCTGCTGCTGACTCTGAACACCACGGCCTGGGCCGCACCAGGCGCCCACGGGCCGAACGGCGAACACCTCGACGCACCCACCGCGGCGGTGATGGCGTCGACCTTGCCGCGACTGGAAGCCAAGTCGGAGAGCTTCGAACTTGTGGCCGAGCTGCGGGCGTCTGAACTCGTCATCGTCGTGGACCGCTACGAGAGCAATGAGCCGGTTCTAGGCGCGAAGCTCGAAGTGGAGAGCAGCGGTCTGAAGGCCGTCGCCGCCTTCCGCGCCGAACAGGGTGACTACGCCGTCACCGACGCGGCCCTGCTGAAGGCGCTGAAGGCCCCTGGCGAACACGGCCTGGTCTTCACGCTGGTCGCCGGCACCGACAGCGATCTGCTCGACGGTACGCTGGTCGCTGGTCCTGGCCGCGCCTCTGCTGCCAGGGCGATCACGGACACGGTCACGACGACCACGGTCACGACCACGAACTCGAACGCGCTGCGTGGATCGGCGGCGGCCTCGCGGCCCTGGGCCTGGTCGGTGGCATCGCCTGGTGGCGCCAGCGCCGCCGCGGTGTCGGCGCGATGAAGGGGGCGCTGTGATGACAACACGCCTGAACTTCATGGCAGCCGCGGCCTTGCTCGGACTGTCGACGGCCATTGCGGCCCCGGGTGCGCATGGCCCCAACGGCGAGCACCTCGACGCACCCGGTGCCGGCGTCAACGCCTCCGGCCTGGCGCGACTGCCTGACGGCAGCGTCAACGTGCCCAAGCTGGTGCAGCGGCGCATGGCCATCCGCACGGTGCTGGCACCCGAGTCCGAGGCCGCTGCCACGGTGGAGCTGCCCGCGCGCGTGGTGATGGACCCGAACGCCAGTGGCCGCGTGCAGGCCGTGCATGGGGGCCGCGTCGAACCCGGGCCGAAGGGTTTGCCGGTCGCGGGACAGGCCGTCAAGCGCGGCGACGTGCTGGCCTACGTGCGCCACCACGCCGAGCCCTACGCCCTGGGCACGCAGCAGGCCCAGCTGGCCGAACTGCGCGCACAGCGGCAAGTGGCTGAGCAGCGCTTGCAGCGCCTCGAAGGCCTGGAGGGCACCGTGCCGCGCAAAGACATCGATGCGGCCCGCACCGAGGCCGGGAGCCTGGCCGAACGCGAGCGCAGCATCGGCGCCAGCCTGACCTCGCGCGAGACCCTTACCGCACCCGTGAATGGCGTGATCGCGCGGGCGGATCTCGTGGTCGGCCAGGTCGTCGAGCCCAGAGACGTGCTGTTCGAGGTGGTCGATCCGGGGCGCATGCTGGTGGAGGCGACGACGGCCGACGCAGGCTTGGCCGCCCGAGTGGCCGGCGCGTCGCTGCAGGGCGTGCCCGACGTGTCGCTGCGCCTGCTGGGCGCGTCGCGCTCGCTGCGCGATGGCGTCCTGCCGATCACTTTCGCCGTCGGTGCAGCCAAGCCGGGCACCGCGCTGCCATTGGCGATCGGCCAGCCTGTCACCGTGGTTGCGCAGTCGAAGGAACGCATCAAGGGCGTCGTGCTGCCGGCACAGGCCGTGGTGCGCAACCCGTCGAACGAGCCCATCGTCTGGATCAAGTCGGGCGCCGAGCGCTTCATCCCGCAGCCGGTGCAGTTCAGGCCGCTCGACGCGAACACGGTGGTGGTGACGCAGGGGCTGAGCGCGGACAACCGCGTCGTCGTCCAGGGCGCGCCGCTGATCGCGCAGATCCGCTGAACGGGAGCGAACCTCATGTTCAACTGGATCGTTCGTTACAGCCTGCACAACCGACTGTTCGTGCTGGCGGTGGCGGCACTGTTGATGGTCTACGGAGCGATGACGGCCTGGCGCACGCCAGTAGACGTGTTTCCCGACCTCAACAAGCCGCTGATCACTGTGCTCACCGAAGCCGGCGGCATGGCGCGGAAGAGGTCGAGCAGCTGGTGACTTTTCCGCTGGAGACTGCGCTCAACGGCATGCCGGGCGTGACCCGCGTGCGCAGCACCTCAGGCGTGGGCCTGTCGCTGGTCTACGCCGAGTTCGACTGGGGCACCGACATCTATCGCAACCGGCAGCTCGTGGCCGAACGGCTCGCCATCGTGCGCGAGCAGATGCCGGGCGACATCACGCCGGTGATGGGGCCGGTGTCGTCGATCATGGGCGAGGTGATGCTCGTCGCGCTGCCCCTGGTCGCCGGTGACGGCAAGGCACCGGCAGCGACACCGATGCAGGCCCGCGAGTACGCCGACTTCGTGCTGCGCCCGCGCCTGCTGTCGATTCCGGGGTATCGCAGGTCATTCCCATTGGCGGCGAGGTGCGCACGCTGCGTGTGGCGCCCGACACCGCGCGCATGGCGCAGTTCGGCGTCTCGCTGACGCAGGTCGAGCAGGCACTCAAGGGCTATGCCGGCAATGCGGGCGGCGGTTTCATCGATCTGAACAGCCGCGAGTACCTGATCCGCCACCTGGGCCGCACCAACCGGGCCGAAGATCTGGGCGGCATCGCCGTGGCCTGGAAGGACGGCCGTGCGATCCTGCTGGAACAGGTAGCGACCGTTTCGTTCTCTGCTGGCCTCAAGCGCGGCGATGCGGGCTACAACGGCGTGCCGGCGGTGGTGGTCAGCGTGCAGAAGCAGCCCGACGCCGACACGGTGAAGCTCACCGCGCAGATCGAGTCGGCGCTGGCCGAGCTGAAACAAGGTCTGCCCCAGGGCATGGCCGAGCCGCGTGTACTGTTCCGCCAGGCCGACTTCATCAAGGCCTCGATCGGCAACGTGGCCGAGGCGCTGCGCGACGGCGCGATCATGGTCGCCATCGTGCTGTTCGCTTTCCTGCTGTCGGTGCGAACGACGGTGATCTCGCTGGTGGCGATCCCGTTGTCGCTGGCCGTGACCGCGCTCGTGTTCCAGGGTCTTCCAGTGGATCGGCCCAGTCGATCAACGTGATGACGCTGGGCGGCCTGGCCATCGCCATCGGCGAGCTGGTGGACTACGCGGTGGTCGACGTCGAGAACATCCTGCGCGGCTCAAGCAGAACCGGATGGCCGGCAACCCGCTGTCGGTGCTGGAGGTGTGTGCGGCGCGCCAGCGTCGAGGTGCGCTCGGGCATCGTCTACGCGACGGTGATCGTGGTGCTGGTCTTCGTGCCGCTGTTCGCGCTGCCGGGCATCGAGGGGCGGCTGTTCACGCCGCTGGGCATCGCGTACATCGTGTCGATCCCTCGCGTCGATGCTCGTCTCGATGACGGTCACGCCGGTGATGTGCCACTACCTGCTGCCGACGATGAAGCGCCTGGACCATGGCGACAGCCCGCTGGTGGCCTGGCTCAAGCGCCCAGGACACGAAGTTGCTGACCTGGTCCTTCCGCCGCGCCCGGCTGCTGATCGCGCTGGCGGTGCTGGGCGGTGGGCTGGCGCGGCGGCCACCGTGCCGTTCTTCCGCGTGCCTTCCTGCCGGCCTTCAACGAAGGCTCGCTGGTGCTGGGCCTGGTGATGCAGCCGGGCACCTCACTGCCGAAGCCAACCGCGTGGGCGCGGTGGCCGAGACGCTGATCCGCCAGGTGCCCGAGGTCACGCAGGTGGGCCGGCGCACCGGCCGCGCCGAGCTGGACGAACACGCCGAGGGCGTGCACGCGGCCGAGATCGACGTGGACCTCAAGCGATCGGGCCGCGACCGGGAGGCCGTCATGGCCGACATCCGCGACCGGCTGTCGACGCTGCCGGCGCAGGTGGCCATCGGCCAGCCCATCAGCCACCGGCTGGACCACCTGCTCTCCGGCGTGCGGGCGCAGGTCGCAGTGAAGATCTTCGGCGACGACACCGACACGCTGCGCGGCCTGGCCGAGCAGCTGCGCGCGCAGCTGGCCACCGTGCCGGGGCTGGTGGACCTGACGGTCGAGAAGCAGGTGCTGATCCCGCAGATCACCGTGCGCCTGGACCACCGCAAGGCGGCCCAGATGGGCCTGCCCGCCCGGCGATGGCCATCCGCGTGCTGCAGGCGCTGACCGATGGCGCGCACGGGCAGCCGACATCGTCGACGGCCCCGCCGCTACGAGCTGGTGCTGCGCCTGCCCGACGCGCAGCGCAGCCCGCAGGACTGGCACGCACGCTGATCGACACGCCTGCCGGCCGCGTGCCGGTGTCCAGCATCGCCAGCGGTGGAAGAGACCGACGGACCTAACCAGATCGGCCGCGAG
>WNGS01026706.1:0-10416 GCA_020271785.1 Procambarus virginalis | reverse complement strand
ACACCAAACGCCAGTTTGGTGCGGCTCTTTACGTCGTAGAGTCACTTATGGACACATTGTGGAGTGGGACAAGGACAACAGTGGGACCACCAGTCCCAGGGAGGAACAACACCAAGACGATGGCTGCTGTTGACACAAGGACCATTAAGTTTCTAAGTTGGAACATTCGTAGCATCAACAAAAGACTGAATGATCTAATTGCACATGTTACCAGTAACAACATAGATATAATTGCTTTACAGGAACCCTACACGTCCAACATGATAAACAAAACCCCACCAAAGATCAGAGGGTATGCATCCTATAATAACAGTAACGCCACAGGCCTATTAACATACATCAGAAGTGATTTACCGCACATTCTTGTGAGCACGTCACACAATGTACACACACAGTACCATCACTTTCATGTACAAACTACAGCAGGCCACTTTTCATTCCTCAACGTATATGCCAGAAGCCAGAAGCTCAATGTAACATTGCTCCCAGATCTAGACAATCATGGGACAATATACATGGGAGATTTTAATGCTAGACATATTACGCTGGGAGACATTACTAACAACGATAATGGATGCAAATTTATCAAATATGTTTATGACAACAGATTAACCGTGTATACTACGGATACCCAAACTCATTTATTGGGAGGCAGACTTGATTATGTAATGGGTAGAAACCTTGTGCAAGATAGGATGGAATGTTCGTTGGTAAATCACTTAGTTAGTGATCACTATGCAGTTTCTGCTTCCTATGAGGTACAGTGTGATGTACCTAATAGACATCAGAGACGGAAAATGAATATTCCATATGGCTTGCATGACCACTTTATTAATTGTATATCAAAATGGTATCAAGATTACACAATAACGAATGTAGAAGCCTTCTCCAGAGATCTCGTTGATACAATTACTACCTACTACGACACATGGGTGTGTTGGGGAACAAGTCGTAAGCCTAGCAGAAGTGGGCAACACCTGCCACCACCCAAGTGGGTTCTCGACCCCGTATTTGTTAAAGAACATGAACGAGTAAAGCAACTTGGAGATACGTACAAACGAACCAAAGCACAAGGTGACTTACATGCATTTCTTGTTGCAAATAGAGAGATGAGAGACATGAGCAACGTTATACGTAATAAACATTGGAAGAGTTCCTACAAAGTATAAATGAGCAAACAACACTTGTTGAAGTTTGGGAAAAGATACGAAAAATCTCTAGAAGCAACCCAACCAAACCACTGCACCACAGCCCACTAGAACAAGCAAACATTCTCCTTGATCAGTGGGCACTAACATCAAGCTACGACTCACTTCCAATTAACATACAGCATAAACTTAATGACACACGCCCCAACAGACAACGAACCATCAATCTTGCCTGTACAGCTATCGACGTGTCGGACCTTAATGATGTAACTGAATGGGAATTAAATCATGCACTAAAGATGGGAAAATCAACTGCTCCTGGAGAGGACGGTATTACTTACAGTCTACTGAGATTAGTCTCACAAGTACCAGGTAATCCACTGTTAGTGCTGTACAGAATGAGTTTACGTGAAGGAGTATTACCTGATGCTTGGACAAAGAGTGTCATTGTTCCCATCCCCAAACCACACTCAGATAATTATAGACCCATATCTCTAACATCGTGTGTCTGTAAAGTGCTTGAACGTATTGTTCTTAACAGACTCATGTATCGTATACAGGGGCACCTGTCACCTCAACTGTTTGGATTTATGCCTGGGCTCAGTACACAACACTGTTTTGCTGAATACTTCGCACATATTGAAGCTTCCCCTCAAACAGTCTTCATCGACCTAGCAGCAGCTTTTGATACAGCAAACAGAGAAATCATACTGGAACAGCTTGCCGAGCTGGGAATACAAGGAAAATTACTGAAATGGATAAAGGGCTATTTGTCTAATCGAACAGCATATGTTTTGTTTAATGGTGTTAAAAGCACAGAGAGCAAACACTTTGAACTGGGAACTCCACAAGGAGGGGTCCTCAGCCCCTGTTGTTCAACGTTCTGATGCATAAACTTATTAAAGATCTTCCAACTAATAATGAAGACACTGTCATTTGTTATGCTGATGATATATGTTTACAGGCTGCCTCCGAGCCTAGAATGCAAGTTCTGCTCGATGCTTTTGCTACTAGAGCTGAGGAATGTGGCCTCCTTATCTCTGTACAGAAAACTCGTGCCCTCATTCCATGTGGTATTCCACCACCCAATTATCATATAGATGGGCGAGCACTTGAGAACTGCGAGTCTTACAGATACCTTGGTGTCCCTATTAACGACCCTGGGTACCTTTCTTCTCTCAAGAGGAGACTGTGGGAGAGATTAAAGCCCTTGCGGGTCCTTGTTGGTGTCAATCATGGAATTAACGTGAGACTTGCTAGAATGTTTTATGTATCATTTATACGCTCTGTGATTGACTACAATGCTCTACATCTCACACTGTATACTGACAAAGAGCTGAAATCTCTTGAAACCTTGCAAAACGAAGCTATGCGTCTCATCCTTGGGGCTCCAAAGTCCACGAGAATAGTTAATATGAGAGCAGAGTTAAAATTACCTACCATAAGTGAGAGAATTTTGTCTATTAGCACAGTTTTCGGCGTGAAGGCATTGAGTAGATCTAGGCAACACATGAAGTTTCAAGCTAAACTTTCTAATATGCTGCACTCACCTGAGGTCTATAGAAGAAGAACGAAATCTGATTATGTATATTGGTTCTATAAGGTAGCCAACTCCATCAAAATATTAAATATGTACCCAACTCAACTAATGATTAATCAACCAATTACTCCATGGGATAACTGGGATTTATCAGTTGATTTTGTAAATGCGCCCAAGAAAGATAGTGTGCACTCTACATTATTAAAACAGTTAACACTGAAAAGCATCACTGAAAGTACTCAGAGTTTGGGTAACGATGTGTATCAGTGCTATACCGACGGCTCTGTAGAAGAAGGTGGACGATGTACCGGATGTGCATGTAATATATTTGAACAATCTACTCTCGTACATACAGCAATGAAGCGCGTCAATGACTGGGCAAGTACAACTCAAACCGAACTTGCAGGCATATACCTTGCCACTGAATTTTTAAAAGACAAAGGCAGTGGACTTATATACTGTGACTCGCAGAGTGCACTCCTGGCATTGAACGCACATATTAGTGACACCCAGAAAATAGTCAGTGATATTCGAATGAATGTTTTAGCTGCTAAAGAAAACAGATTTGAAATTAAATTCCTATGGATACCATCACATGTTGGCATCTCAAGGCATGACACTGTTGATATGCTTGCAAAGACAGCCTGTAGAAAACCAGTGGTAGAAATTGATATGGGTATTTCATTAGCAGTGACAAAGAGAATACTTAAACAAATATCTAATGAAGATCTCACCGACCTAACAAATTCACAAAGACCTGAAAGCTGTAGCATTAAATATTATGATAGATATCGTGAGGAAACATTCACATATGGGACTAATAGAACAAGAACCCGGCAATGTGATGTTATAGTGGCCAGAATACGCCTGGGATATAGACGTATCTGGCAGCTTTCTCAAAACCCAAATGTCGAGTACACAATGTGTCAACTTTGTGAAAGAGAAAACATGCACTCTCTTGAACATTATATTGTAGAATGTCCCATACTGGCTGACTTTCGCCCCCCTGGGCTAAGGTATGCTGAACTTTGTAATTACTATATGAGTACTGGAACACTTGATGATATATTGGACTTGTACCCAAGATTGACCATGTAATAGATTAATTATACAATGTATGTGATGTAACTATATAACCTGAGCTTGTAAAAGCACCTTAATCACCTTCAGTGATTAAGTGCTTAATTGCACACTAGTTTCTTTATCAGCTATCTCACCCTGTCAGAGTAAATGAGATAAATGTCTGTGAATGCATGTGTATATATGTATATGTGTGTGTATGTGTATGTATGGGTATAAAGTATATATGGAAGCTGATCAGAATTACATTTCACCTTTGTAAATGTACATTAATGACACTGTGTAGATGACACATCGAACACTTTATGTAAGGCATACATAAATCTGTGTATCTATGTATTTACGTATATAGGTTAGCTTAGCATTTTTAAAGCACCGACTCACCTTCAGTGGTTGATTGTTCAATAAACCCTTGAACTATATGTTTAACACATCTCTAACCCTGTCTATGGAGGACAGAAGAAAATGTATATATGCTGGTTAGCATTGTTAATGTGTGGCCACGTCTGTGGTAGAAAACAATAAAAAAAAAAAAAAAAAAAAAAAAAAAAAAAAAAAAAAAAAGCTCGAGAAGGGGCAACAGCAAGCCGCCCTACTACAACAGCAAGCCGCCATACAGCAACAACAGGAAGCAGCTGCCATCAGAAAGGAAGAACAAGAGCGTGAAGCTGCCCTGGCGAAAGAAGCTCTACAACTCAAGAAAGAAGAAATCCACCTCAAAGAGCGAGAGGCCGCACTGAGAAAAGAAGAAAGTGAACGTGAGTTGGCCTTATACAAAGAGCGACTAGAGATACAACGTGAACACGACAAACGGCAGGCAGAAACAGCTCTAGACTGTCGTGGCCGAGAACTCACGAGGGACGCTACACACCAAGCTCAACTCCAACAAGCTGCAGCTAGTCTTTCTCCAAGTTTCAATATCTCCCATGCAAGTAAGTTAATGCCCCCGTTCATAGAAAAGGAGGTTGATGTTTTCTTCACAACTTTTGAGACCCTTGCTAATCAACTTAGTTGGCCTGACGACCAATGGGCTACCCTTCTCAGAGTACATTTAACAGGTAGAGCAGCAGTCACACTCAGCACTTTGGCATCTGAAAACGACTACACCACCTTGAAGCGAGCTGTGTTGGACGCCTACCTTCTCTCCACCGAAAGCTATCGACGAAAGTTCCGTGACTACGTAATGGCAAGTACAACCACCTTCTTAGAATTTGCTAACACCAAACGGAGATATTTCATGAAATGGCTGGAGGCAGCACATGTCTCTACTTTTCCAGAGCTTGTCAACCTCATACTGGTTGAAGAATTCTTGAGGCGTGTACCTCCTCCTGTCCGCCTATACTTAGCAGACAAAGAAGAGACCAATTTGGTGAAATGCGCGAAGTCAGCTGACACTTATAGCCTCATCCACCGGCTGACACCAGAACAATCTACCAGTAAGAAGTCTTGGTACAGTTACGAGAAAGTGAGCCCAGATCAAGGTACCTCTCAACTGTACTGCAGGTATTGTCGAATATATGGACATACCATAGAAAAATGTGGTAAGTCCCAATCTAAAGGTAACACAGAACCTACTAAGCCCAAACCTACTCACCCTAAGTCCGGTAAGCCTGTAATGAATGTTGGTGTTCATGTTAATGATCTCTCTCTCTTTAGCAATCATCTGTATCCAGGAACTATCTCTACCCGCGGTTCAGATTCTGAGGGACGTTGTGGACTTAAGATCCTGAGGGACACAGCGGCTCTACAATCGATCGTCTTGAAATCAGCTGTGCCCAACGTCGCCTACACAGGAGAGACTGTATTCATCACTGACCTTACTGCTACTACTCCTTACCTCTTGCCAGAGTCCACCTGGATTGTCCCTTCGTGACCGGTGAAGTCCAAGTCGCCGTCAGGGAAAAGCCTTTTCCCATGCCTGGAGTGCAACTTCTCCTGGGCAACGACTTGGCAGAAGACCTGCAACCGACCAACCTGATCGTCAAGGACATATCCCAGGTGAGCAACTCTGTGTTGGATAATCCGATTTTTGAGCATGTTCCAGCAAAGGTTCAAGAGAGTGATGAAGTTTCTCCTCCTGTTATGGTGACCACCCGTGCTCAAGCTGCACGACCACAGCCAGCTGACTCTACTGCTACCGCTGTCCCTCAAGACCCTTCGAAACTACCCCCTAATCTGACCGCTTTGAGTTCCGTAAGTTACAGAGGGAAGATCTTACCTTGCACCATTATTCTTTCAGGCTGAGACCCAATCCGACAGTGTTCCTGGGTTCTTTATGGAGAACGAATTACTCTATCGCAGGTATAGACCCAGTAAACTGAAGGAAGAGGACGATTGGGCAAACGTTGAACAGCTAGTGATTCCTACCAGCCTGCGGCCCACGATTCTACACCTGGCCCACGGAGCTCTATCACACTACGGGTTTAACAAGACATACCATGGGATTCGTCAAGACTACTATTGGCCAGGTATGGTTAATGAGGTAAAGAAGTATGTTCAACAATGCCACGTGTGTCAGAAAGCAGGTAAACCAAACGTTTCAATTCCCAGAGCACCACTGACACCCATCCAGGTGCCTGAGGAACCATTCCACAGACTTATTATTGACTGTGTTGGTCCTTTGCCTCGGACCAGTGCCGGCAACGCCTATATCTTAACCATCCTGTGTCCTACCACCAGATTCCCGATAGCAGTTCCAGTGAAAAATATTACGGCTGCTACAGTGGTGAAGAATTTACTGAAAATCTTCACCCAGTATGGATTTCCGAGGGAGATTCAGAGCGACTGTGGCACCAACTTCACCAGTGATCTCTTCAAACGGACTCTGGAGGAGTTCAACATCAAACAGGTACTGTCCAGCCCCTATCATCCTGCTTCACAGGGTTCTCTTGAACGTAGTCATCAGACTATCAAGGCACTCTTAAAAAAGTTTTGTAATGAGACCTCAAAGGATTGGGATAGGCAACTTGATCTCATCATGTGTATTTTCAGAAGTCTTCCCAACGAGTCACTAGGAGTATCTCCTTATGAGATGCTCTACGGACGTAAGTGCCGTACACCTCTCAAGGCTTTCAAGGATTCTCTACGTGATGCCACCTTCAGTGAGCATCAGAATGTGCCCCAGTATCTTCAAAACCTCCGACACATTCTAGAGAGGGTCCATTCCTTTGCCAGCAACAACCTACAGAAAGCCCAAGAGAGGATGAAGACTCGTTACGACCAGCACTGCCAAGTAAGGAAGTTTAAACCGGGAGACTTAGTTCTTGCCTATTTCCCTATCCCAGGTTCTCCTTTACAAAACAGGTTCTCAGGACCCTACCGTGTTAAGGAGTGCCGGAACAACTTCAACTACGTTCTCGAAACCCCTGATAGGCGGCGGAAGACCCAGCTGTGCCACATCAATCTGCTCAAACTTTACCATGGTGTTCCTCCCACTGTGCTAACCACCTATTCCACCTTTACAGGTCCATACAGCCACAGTGAGACCTTCCCTGCTTCTCCTTCCGAAAGCACTGACACTGAGACAGCGCTTTCTAATTCGGAAATCCTTACTAACATCCATGATCACTTTCAGGACGATAATAGTGCTTCACTCATCAAACTCATCAGAGAACATCAGGAGTTGTTTCGAGATGATCCCCAAGAGTGTACTGTGACTCGGCACGACATCCAACTGCTACCTGACACCCGGCCGATTCGCCAACCGTTCTACCGAATCAGCCCTAGCAAAACGGAAGTCATGCGTGCTGAGGTACAGTACCTCTTGGACCATGGACTGGCTACCCCCTGTGAGTCCCCCTGGGCCTCACCATGTATCTTGGTTCCCAAACCTCACGGTAAGATTCGTCTTTGTACGGACTATAGGAAACTTAACAGTGTCACCGTGAAGGACGCATACCCATTACCTAGGATTGACGATATCCTTGATGCCATTGGTAATGCCCGCTACCTGTCCCAGGTGGACTTACTCAAGGGCTATTACCAGGTGTGTTTAACGGAGCGAGCTAAAGAACTGTCTGCCTTTATCACCCCTTTCGGACTTTTCAGATATAACCGCCTTCCCTTTGGACTCTGCAATGCCCCGGCCACCTTTCAGAGAGCTGTCAACCGCGTCATCCAGGGCTTGGACAACACCTACGCCTATTTGGATGATATCGTTGTAGCATCCAACACCTGGAGCGAACACCTGCTCCAGCTGCAACGATTGTTCACCAAGCTCCTGAAAGCCGGCCTCACCATCAATCTGGGCAAGTCCACTTTTGCCAAAGGTAAAGTGCGGTATCTGGGTCATGTTATAGGGAGTGGCAGCCTGGCTCCGTTAAATATCCATACTCAAGCCATCCAACAGTATCCACAGCCTACTACCAGGAAGCAGCTCCTGCGCTTCCTTGGTCTTGCTTCCTATTACCGTAGGTTTGTGAGGAACTTTAGCACTGTTGCAACACCCTTAATCACCTTAACCAGTCCCAAGCAACGGTATAATTGGACCATGGAGCAAACCGTTGCTTTCGAACAACTCAAATTCCTCCTCTGTTCTAATCCTATTCTCGCCTCGCCAGATACAAGAAGCCTTTCATCCTCCATGTCGACGCCAGTGGTACCGGCATCGGAAGTGTCCTAATGCAGCAACGAGGCGAGGAGGTTCTACCTGTCAGCTACTACAGCTACAAGTTGAAGCCTCATCAGAAAAACTACAGCACTATAGAGAAGGAACTCCTCTCCATCGTCCTGAGCTTGCAACACTTTGCACCATACCTGCAAGGTGCTCGGTCCACTACCATCTACTCGGACCACAACCCTCTACGATTCCTACATCAAGCCCAATTCAATAACCAACGTCTGCTGCGATGGGCTTTATATCTTCAAGGCTTCAATTTAAAGATCTGTTACATCAAGGGGCCTGATAACATCATCGCCGACGCCCTATCTAGAGTTCATGAGGTAGAGTAACTCCATCTACCACTCTACCTCCCGAGAACGTGACTTCACCAGAACCGCAGGCTTCGGGGGAGAGTTGTGACGATAATCTCTTCCAAGAGATTTAGCCTGCTCTTCCCTTCCTTCGTCACGTTCCACACAATATTCAAGATACGTTTTACAGTAGCTTAAACGTATATCAAGACCAGCCACGCACCTGCAAACTCCCCCTCCCCCCATTCCTGCACACCTGGTCGCCGCGCCGACCCGCCAACTGCTACTCCCAGTCTGGAACTACCGACTTGCCGGCCGTCCTGCATTCTCATTGGCCGTTCGAGAACACGCCACTTCAGTCCTTCTCCAACCACGTTCCAAGCCAAGGCAACGTCGGGGTCGACTGGCAGCACTACAGTCAGAATATCTTGTGCTCTTAAGCTACGAACACCTAGTTGACTCACCTCGTGTGATCAAATAGTGGTTTATAGCTAGCGCATATATTCCCAGCACTATTTTTATATTGTATGTCATTTATCCTCCCGTTAACGTAATTCATTTCTATGTTCAGTTATTTTTTCACTTGTTGTCTTGCACATTACTCAGCCAAGGAATTGCCTTTATTTCAATTTGTTTTTTAGATTTATTAAATGTCATTGTTTATTATTTGTTTTGTGTCTCTTCCCTTACCTTACCACAGATTATCAAACAAGCAGTCATTCTTTTTTCCTTTTTTTTTACTTTTTTTTCTTTATGTGTGGCAAAGCATTAACATCTGCCAGTGGAAGACTGCCGAACACCATACTCCACTACTTTACCGTCACAATATATATATATATATATATATATATATATATATATATATATATATATATATATATGTATACATATATCTGTCGTACCTAGTAGCAGGAACTCACTTTTTGGCCTACGATACAAGGCCAGATTTGCCTAATAGCCCAAGTTTTCCTGAATTAATATATGTTGCCTCTAATTTGTTTCTTATGACATGATAAAGCTACCAATTTCAATATGTATGAGGTACAGTTGTTTTTATTGGAGTTGAAATTAACGTAGATATATGACCGAACCTAACCAACCCCTACCTAACCTACCCTACCTATCTTTACAGGTTAGGTTAGAGTAGGTAGCCGAAAAGAGTTAGGTGTTGGGTTAGGGTTAGGTAGTCGACAAAACAATTAAATCATGAAAACTTGGCCTATTAGGCAAACTCGGGCCTTGCAGTAGTAGGCTGAGAAGTGCATCTGCGCTACTAGGTATGACATATATCAGTATATATATATATATGGTCGTACCTAGTAGCCCGAAACTCACTTTTGGGCCTACTATGCACGGCCCGAATTGCCTAATAAGCCAAATTATCCTGAATTAATATATTTTTCTAATTTTTTTCTTATGAAAAGATAAAGCTAACCAATTATCATAGGATGAGGGTCAATTTTTTTTCATTGGGAGTTACAAATTAACGTAGATATATGGAACCGAACCTAACCAACCCTACCTAACCTAAACCTAACCGATCTTATAGGTTGAGGTTAGGTTAGGTAGCCGAAAAAGTTAGGGTTAGGTAGGTTAGGGGGAGATTAGGTAGTCGAAAAACAATTAATGTATGAAAACTTGGCCTATTAGGGCAAATCGGGGGCCTTGCATAGGAAGGGCGAGGTGACAAGTGGGGTCTGGGCTACTAGGTACGACATAGATAGCGATAGGATTAGA
>WNGS01026703.1:0-10994 GCA_020271785.1 Procambarus virginalis | reverse complement strand
TGTGCTCGTGCTGTCCGCTGTAAGCATGCAGCCTGGAAGAGACATCGCCGCCGGCAGACGGTTGAGTCTTTTCTTTTGTTTCGGAAGGCAAGTGCGGTGGCCCGTAGGACCATCCGTGCAGCTAAACGTGCTTGCTAGGCGTCTTATGTCTCCACCGTTACGTCCGAAACTCCTCTCCCACTGGTCTGGAAGCATATCCGCAAGATTGCGTGTAAGTTCGTTCCCGACGTCTCACCGGTCCTTCGCCTCCATGGTGCTCTTGTGGCGGACCCGTTACGGGTTGCAACCGAACTGGGTTCCTATTTCTCCTCTGTTAGTTCTGGTTCTCATCTCCCCCAATCCTTCCTTCTTCGTAAGCCTCTTCTTGAATCTCACCCTTTAAATTTCTTTACTTATCTTCACCTTCCCTATAAGGTGCCAACATAAGAAGTTCTTAACAAACCGTGTACCATCGACGCACAAAGACACGGGTGGTAGAACAGTGGAGAGGCGAGGAAAAAAGAACATGGTTCTGTCTTGAACCGTGTTCAAGACAGAACACGGTTCAATGGGTATAGATGAACGGGAAGAATGGAAGTAACTGCAAAGGGCCTATTGGCCCATATTTCTTGACGCTTTTATATTGGTGCGGAGTCTTGAAGTGGGTAGCATATAGTTGTGCATTAATTGGCTGTTGATTGCTGGTGTTGACTTCTTGATGTGTAGTGCCTCGCAGATATCAAGCCGCCTGCTATCGCTGTATCTATCGATGATTTCTGTGTTATTCGTTAAGACTTCTCTGGTGATGGTCTGGTTGTGGGAAGAGATTATATGTTCCTTAATGGAGCCCTGTTGCTTATGCATCGTTAATCGCCTGGAAAGAGATGTTGTTGTCTTGCCTATATACTGAGTTCCTTGAGGCTTACAGTCCCCAAGTGGGCATTTGAAGGCATAGACGACGTTGGTCTCTTTTTAAAGCGTCCTGCTTTGTGTCTGGAGAGTTTCTCATGAGTAGGTTGGCCGTTTTTTTGGTTTTATAGTAAACCGTCAATTGTATCTTCAGATTTTTGTCTGTAGGGATAACGTTCCTATTAACAATATCTTTCAGGACCCTTTCCTCCGTTTTATGAGACGGAGGAAAGCTGTGAATGCCAAGAAATCCGGACTCCACCTCCCAAAGATTATTGGGGAACACTGACCTGGATATGCGTATGGAAATGTCAAGACACACAAGCCTGGAAACCCACTTTGGCCAATCATCAGCCAGATACCCACACCCAAGTACAGACTGGCGAAGCGAGTCAACGGCTTGCTGAATCCTTATGTTCCCTTGCACCTTCAGCCTGAAGTCTCCAAAGGAATTTGTTGACTTACTGCGTGGAACACGGGCCACAGGGATAAGAGCCTCGTTGGACGTCGAATCACTGTTTACCAACGTACCTGTGGATGAAACAATCGGGATGATAGCGGACAGAGTGTATCGTGATCCGGCCTG
This sequence comes from Procambarus virginalis, assembly GCA_020271785.1. Lineage (NCBI taxonomy): Eukaryota > Metazoa > Arthropoda > Malacostraca > Decapoda > Cambaridae > Procambarus > Procambarus virginalis. The sequence goes on along the minus strand of WNGS01026703.1, from coordinate 9,520 downwards.
TACTTCTCTTGACATACCAGAAAACATTCTAAGGAAACTACTCCAAGCTTGTAATTTTTTTTTTTTTTTTTTTTTTTTTTTGAGATATATACAAGAGTTGTTACATTCTTGTACAGCCACTAGTACGCGTAGCGTTTCGGGCAGGTCCCTGGAATACGATCCCCTGCCGCGAAGAATCGTTTTTTCATCCAAGTACACATTTTACTGTTGCGTTAAACAGAGGCTACAGTTAAGGAATTGCGCCTAGTAAATCCTCCCCGGCCAGGATACGAACCCATGACACAGCGCTCGCGGAACGCCAGGCGAGTGTCTTACCACTACACCACGGAGACTTAATAAAGAGGCACCCTTCTTGAGCCCGGATGGGCACATGTATAAGCAAGTAGATGGGGTCGCCATGGGTTCTCCCCTAGGTGTCCTGTATGCGAACTTCTACATGGGTACCATCGAACAAAAGGTCTTAGTCGAAATGAACTTGAAACCGGCCATATACTGCAGGTATGTTGACGACATTTTTACACATGTACCTGATGTCAGACATCTGCAGGAGCTGAAGGAGGCATTTGAGCGGAATTCTGTGTTGCGTTTCACTTACGAGATGGAGAAGGATGGGAAGCTGCCCTTTCTAGATGTAACAGTCATGGAAAGTAGCAGAGGTTTCCACACTGCAGTCTACACTAAGGAAACAAACGTAGGAATGTGACTCAATGCCAACAGTGACTACCCAGACAGGTACAAGAGGAGTGTTGTTAACGCTTATGTCGACCGTGCTCTCAGCCACAGCTCACAGGCAGGTCCTAGTCAACAACGACTTCTCCAATGGTTTTGTTGAAGACATCATAAGAAGGAAGGTGAAACGCCATGCAACCTCTGAAGAGACAACTAACACAACACCTGTACACCCTATTAGACTATTTTACAGGAACTTCTTTTCCACAGCTCATAAAACGGAGGAAAGGGTCCTGAAAGATATTGTTAATAGAAACGTTTTCCCTACAGACAAAAATCAGAAGATACAATTGACGATTTACTATAAAACCAAGAAAACTGCCAACCTACTCATAAGAAACTCTCCAGATACAAAACAGAACGCTTTAAAAGAGACCAACGTCGTCTATGCCTTCAAATGCCCACTTGGGTACTGTAAGCCTCAAAGAATTCAGTATATAGGCAAGACAACAACATCTCTTTCCAGGCGATTAACGATGCATAAGCAACAGGGCTCCATTAAGGAACATATAATCTCTTCCCACAACCAGACCATCACCAGAGAAGTCTTAACAAAAAACGCGGAAATCATCGATAGATACAGCGATAGGAGGCGGCTGGATATCTGCGAGGAAGAAGAAGTTGAAGAAGAACACATTAAGAAGTCAACACCAGCAATCAACAGCCAATTAATGCACAACTATATTCTACCCACTTCAAGACTCCGCACCAATATAGAAGCATCAAGAAATATGGGCAAATAGGCCCTTTGCAATTACTACCATTCTTCCCTTTAACTTACGAAATATTATACCCATTGTTTCGTGTTCTGTGCTTTCACCTCATCCAAAACTGTTGTAACATATCACCTCACCCAAATGCAGGTATAAAATCGAAGCTGTTTTAAAACTCTGTTCAGTTATAGTTATGTGTGTGTAAACTAAAGTCTTTGAAAATGTAATAAGTTTTATGAAACGGGTTCAAGTGTCGCGTCAGACTAGAAATAAAAATGAATTTTGGAGAATTGATTTTTCAGTTACCATCAACAGTGAAAAAGAATATAAGAAACATTGAGAAAATTCGTGTTAGAATTATTAATCTTACTTTTTCGGTCATATTTAATAATATATATATATATATATATATATATATATATATATATATATATATATATATATATATATATGAATGAAAACTCACACCCCAAAAGTGACTCGAACCCATACTCCCAGGAGCAACGCAACTGGTATGTACAAGACGCCTTAAACCACTTGACCATCACGACCGGACAAAATGAGGTGATAGCCGAAGCTATTTGAACCACCCCACCGCCGGCACTCGGATGGTTATCTTGGGCATAGCATTTACCAAATCACCTCATTCTTTGGGGCACACGTGAGGAACACAAATGCGAACAAGCCTGAATGGTCCCCAGGACTATATGCGAATGAAAACTCACACCCCAGAAGTGACTCGAACCCATACTCCCAGGAGCAACGCAACTGGTATGTACAAGACGCCTTAAACCACTTGACCATCACGACCGGACAAATGAGGTGATAGCCGAAGCTATTTGAACCACCCACCGCCGGCACTCGGATGGTTATCTTGGGCATAGCATTTTACCAAATCACCTCATTCTTTGGGGCACACGTGAGGAACACAAATGCGAACAAGCCTGAATGGTCCCCAGGACTATATGCGAATGAAAACTCACACCCCAGAAGTGACTCGAACCCATACTCCCAGGAGCAACGCAACTGGTATGTACAAGACGCCTTAAACCACTTGACCATCACGACTGGACAAAATGAGGTGATAGCCGAAGCTATTTGAACCACCCCACCGCCGGCACTCGGATGGTTATCTTGGCATAGCATTTTACCAAATCACCTCACGTGTGCCCCAAAGAATGAGGTGATTTGGTAAAATGCTATGCCCAAGATAACCATCCGAGTGCCGGCGGTGGGTGGTTCAAATAGCTTCGGCTATCACCTCATTTTGTCCGGTCGTGATGGTCAAGTGGTTTAAGGCGTCTTGTACATACCAGTTGCGTTGCTCCTGGGAGTATGGGTTCGAGTCACTTCTGGGGTGTGAGTTTTCATTCGCATATAGTCCTGGGGACCATTCAGGCTTGTTCGCATTTGTGTTCCTCACGTGTGCCCCAAAGAATGAGGTGATTTGGTAAAATGCTATGCCCAAGATAACCATCCGAGTGCCGGCGGTGGGGTGGTTCAAATAGCTTCGGCTATCACCTCATTTTGTCCGGTCGTGATGGTCAAGTGGTTTAAGGCGTCTTGTACATACCAGTTGCGTTGCTCCTGGGAGTATGGGTTCGAGTCACTTCTGGGGTGTGAGTTTTCATTCGCATATAGTCCTGGGGACCATTCAGGCTTGTTCGCATTTGTGTTCCTCACGTGTGCCCCAAAGAATGAGGTGATTTGGTAAAATGCTATGCCCAAGATAACCATCCGAGTGCCGGCGGTGGGGTGGTTCAAATAGCTTCGGCTATCACCTCATTTTGTCCGGTCGTGATGGTCAAGTGGTTTAAGGCGTCTTGTACATACCAGTTGCGTTGCTCCTGGGAGTATGGGTTCGAGTCACTTCTGGGGTGTGAGTTTTCATTCGCATATAGTCCTGGGGACCATTCAGGCTTGTTCGCATTTGTGTTCCTCACGTGTGCCCCAAAGAATGAGGTGATTTGGTAAAATGCTATGCCCAAGATAACCATCCGAGTGCCGGCGGTGGGGTGGTTCAAATAGCTTCGGCTATCACCTCATTTTGTCCGGTCGTGATGGTCAAGTGGTTTAAGGCGTCTTGTACATACCAGTTGCGTTGCTCCTGGGAGTATGGGTTCGAGTCACTTCTGGGGTGTGAGTTTTCATTCGCATATAGTCCTGGGGACCATTCAGGCTTGTTCGCATATATATATATATATATATATATATATATATATATATATATATATATATTATATATATTTGTCGTACCTAGTAGCCAGAACGCACTTCTCAGCCTACTATGCAAGGCCCGATTTGCCTAATAAGCCAAGTTTTCCTGAATTAATATATTTTCTCTAATTTTTTTCTTATGAAATGATAAACCTACCCATTTCATTATGTATGAGGTCATTTTTTGTTATTGGAGTGAAAATTAACGTAGATATATGACCGAACCTAACCAACCCTACCTAACCTAACCTATCTTTATAGGTTAGGTTAGGTAGGGTTGGAACACTCTTCTCAGCCTACTATGCAAGGCTCGATTTGCCTAATAAGCCAAGTTTTCATGAATTAATTGTTTTTCGACTACCTAACCTAACCTATCTTTATAGGTTAGGTTAGGTAGCCGAAAAAGTTAGGGTAGGTTAGGTAGTCGAAAAAACAATTAATTCATGAAAACTTGGCTTATTAGGCAAATCGAGCCTTGCATAGTAGGCTGAGAGAGGTGTTTTGGCTACTAGGTACGACATATATATATATATATATATATATATATATATATATATATATATATATATATAATATATATTATATATATATATATATATAATTTTTTTTTTTTTTTAGTAAACATACATGGAAGGGAGTACCACCTCTGGCTGGAAGAAGGGGGACCCATAGCCTCGGAGGAAATCACACATAACGCATTGGAGGGAATGTAGGTCCCCTCCAATACAGTTTCTGTGTGCTTTTCTCCTACCACCCCTTCCATTTTTTTTTCTTGTGCTTTATTGTGTATTTAAAGGTTACAAAACATACAAGACAAATGCCTAAAGGTTATGGATCTCTTGAAGCTCCTCCGCTTCCGGACAGGAACCGAGGACGCAGCAAGCATTTCCCCTCTGGATCGCCACACTGAGGCGCTGAAACAAAAAAACTGCAAGCCCTTGGGTCTCTGGTGACGTCAATGAGCTTGGAACCCAATTCCTTGAGAAATCCCAAGGCACTCTTGCCCCAGGGGCCATGCGTCTCAGACGCTATGGGAACAAAGAGGTATTGACCTGCCAGTCGCCTGTATTTGAGAGATTTTGCTGTTTCCCTGTGGTTGGCTGCCCCACCTGCTTGATCAGCTCCGAAGTGTTCATAGGTGTCAGCCAGGGTGGATACACATGTGTAGTCCCACACCAACTGTCTACCCTCCTTCCATGAGTATATGGTGATGCCATCAGACATCAGACTATATATATATATTTAATAAAGGAAGGAGTATATATATTTATATATATATAATATATATATATATAATATATATATATATATATATATATAATATATATATATATATGTTGTATATATATTGTGACGGTAAAGTAGTGGAGTATGGTGTTCGGCAGTCTTCCACTGGCAGATGTTAATGCTTGGTCACACATAAAACAAAAGTAAAAAAAAGAGAAAAAAAGAGTGACTGCTTGTTTGATAATCTGTGGTAAGGTAAGGGAAGAGACACAAAACACAATAATAAACAATGACATTTAATAAATCTAAAAAACAAATTGAAATAAAGGCAATTCCTTGGCTGAGTAAATGTGCACGACAACAAGTGAAAAAATAACTGAACACAGAAATGAATTACGTTAACGGGAGGATAAATGACATACAATAAAAAATAGTGCTGGGAATATATGCGCTAGCTATAAACCACTATTTGATCACACGAGGCGAGTCAACTAGGTGTTCGTAGCTTAGGAGCACAAGATATTCTGATGATGGTGCTGCCAGTCGCCCCGACGTTGTCTTGGCTTGGAACGTGGTTGGAGAAGGACTGAAGTGGCGTGTTCTCGAACGGCCAATGAAAATGCAGGACGGCCAACAACAAGTAGTTTGGCTGGGACTGCAGCAGTTGCGGGTCGGTGCGCCGGTCAGAAATGGGGGGAGGGGGAGTTGCAGGTGCGTGGCTGGTCTTGATATATACGTTTAAGCCACTGTAAAACGTATCTTCAATGTGTCTGGGAACGTGATGATAATAAGAAAGAGCAGGCTCAATCTCTGGGAAGAGATTATCGTCACAACTCTCCCCCGAAGCCTGCGGTTCTGGTGGAGTCACGTTCTCGGGAGGTAGAGTGACAGGTGGAGTAGGCTCTACCTCAGTGATGCTGGAGAGGGCGTCTGATATGATGTAGTCAGACTCCTGGGTGTAGCAATCTCCAGGCTGAAATGATGCAGCTGGCAAGCCCATTGTAGAAGTAGTCGATGGTTGAGTTGGGCTGGCTGTAGGAAGTAAAGATGGTTGTGGTCCATGTAGATGGTGGTGGACTGAGTACTTTGCAGGTATGGAGCAAAGTGTTGCCTGTTCAGGACGATGAGTAGCTCCTTGTTGCTCGTGGTGTCGTTTATGGTAGTTAGTACATAGAGTCTCTTCGCCTTGTTGTACCAGGTCACCCACGTTGCCGGTACCACTGGCGTCGCTATGGAGGATGGGAGACTTGGTGATATCTGGCGAGGCGAGAGATGTATTAGAATATGATAAAGGAGCACAATTACTGTCCTGAAAGTGATTATAAATGTCAGTAAGGATTTCCGAATTAGAAAGCGCTGTCTCAGTGTCAGTGCTTTCGGAAGGAGAAGCAGGGAAGGTCTCACTGTGGCTGTATGGACCTGTAAATGAGGTGAAGTTGGTTAGCACAGTGGGAGGAACACCATTGTAAAGTTTGAGCAGATTGATGTGGCACAGCTGGGTCTTCCGCCGCCTATCGGGGGTCTCGAAAACGTAGTTGAAGTTGTTCCGGCACTCCTTAACACGGTAGGGTCCTGAAAACCTGTTTCTGTAAAGGAGAACCTGGGATAGGGAAATAGGCAAGAACTAAGTCTCCCGGTTTAAACTTCCTTACTTGGCAGTGCTGGTCGTAACGAGTTTTCATCCTCTCTTGGGCTTTCTGTAGGTTGTTGCTGGCAAAGGAATGGACCCTCTCTAGAATGTGTCGGAGGTTTTGAAGATATTGGGGCACATTCTGATGCTCACTGAAGTGGCATCACGTAGAGAATCCTTGAAAGCCTTGAGAGGTGTACGGCACTTACGACCGTAGAGCATCTCATAAGGAGATACTCCTAGTGACTCGTTGGGAAGACTTCTGAAATACACATGATGAGATCAAGTTGCCTATCCCAATCCTTTGAGGTCTCATTACAAAACTTTTTTAAGAGTGCCTTGATAGTCTGATTACGTTCAAGAGAACCCTGTGAAGCAGGATGATAGGGGCTGGACAGTACCTGTTTGATGTTGAACTCCTCCAGAGTCCGTTTGAAGAGATCACTGGTGAAGTTGGTACCACAGTCGCTCTGAATCTCCCTCGGAAATCCATACTGGGTGAAGATTTTCAGTAAATTCTTCACCACTGTAGCAGCCGTAATATTTTTCACTGGAACTGCTATCGGGAATCTGGTGGTAGGACACAGGATGGTTAAGATATAGGCGTTGCCGGCACTGGTCCGAGGCAAAGGACCAACACAGTCAATAATAAGTCTGTGGAATGGTTCCTCAGGCACCTGGATGGGTGTCAGTGGTGCTCTGGGAATTGAAACGTTTGGTTTCCCGCTTTCTGACACACGTGGCACATTTGAACAAATTTCTTTACGTCATTAACCATACCTGGCCAGTAGTAGTCTTGGCGAATCCCATGGTATGTCTTGTTAAACCCGTAGTGTGATAGAGCTCCGTGGGCCAGGTGTAGAATCGTGGGCCGCAGGCTGGTAGGAATCACTAGTTGTTCAATGTTTGCCCAATCGTCCTCGTCCTTCAGTTTACTGGGTCTATACCTGCGATAGAGTAATTCGTTCTCCAAGAAGAACCCAGGAACACTGTCGGATTGGTCTCAGCCTGAAAGAATAATGGTGTCAAGGTAAGATCTTCTCTCTGTAACTTACGGAACTCCAAAGCGGTCAGATTAGGGGGTAGTTTCGAAGGGTCTTGAGGGACAGCGGTAGCAGTAGAGTCAGCTGGCTGTGGTCGTGCAGCTTGAGCACGGGTGGTCACCATAACAGGAGGAGAAACTTCATCACTCTCTTGAACCTTTGCTGGAACATGCTTAAAAATCGGGTTATCCAACACAGAGTTGCTCACCTGGGATATGTCCTTGACGATCAAGTTGGTCGGTTGTTGGTCTTCTGCCAAGTCGTTGCCTAGGAGAAGTTGCACTCCAGGCATGGGAAAAGGCTTTTCCCTGACGGCGACTTGGACTTCACCGGTCACGAAGGGACAATCCAGGTGGACTCTGGCAAGAGGATAAGGAGTAGTAGCAGTAAGGTCAGTGATGAATACAGTCTCTCCTGTGTAGGCGACGTTGGGCACAGCTGATTTCAAGACGATCGATTGTAGAGCCGCTGTGTCCCTTAAGATCTTAAGTCCGAAACGTCCCTCTGAATCTGAACCGTGGGTAGAGATAGTTCCTGGATATAGATGTTTGCTAAAGAGAGACAGATCATTAACATGAACACCAATATTCATTACAGGCTTACCGGACTTAGGGGGAGTAGGTTTGGGCTTAATGTATTCTGTGTTACCTTTAGATTGGGACTTCCCACATTTTTCTATGGTATGTCCATAGAGTCGACAATACCTACAGTACAGTTGAGAGGTACCTTGATCTGGGCTCACTTTCTCGTAACTGTACCAAGACTTCTTACTGGTAGGTTGTTCTGGTGTCAGCCGGTGGATGAGGCTGTAAGTGTCAGCTGACTTCGCGCATTTCAACAAATCGGTCTCTTCCTTGTCTGCTAAGTATAGGCGGACAGGAGGAGGTACACGCCTCAAGATTTCTTCAACCAACATGAGGTTGACAAGCTCTGGAAAAGTAGAGACATGTGCTGCCTCCAGCCATTTCATGAAATATCTCCGTTTGGTGTTAGCAAATTCTAAGAAGGTGGTGGTACTTGCCTTTACGTAGTCACGGAACTTTCGTCGGTAGCTTTCGGTGGAGAGAAGGTAGGCGTCCAGCACAGCTTGCTTCAGGGTGGCGTAGTCGTTTTCTGATGCCAAAGTGCTGAGTGTGACTGCTGCTCTACCTGTTAAATGTACTCGGAGAAGGGTAGACCATTGGTCGTAAGGCCAACTAAGTTGATCAGCAAGGGTCTCAAAAGTGGTGAAGAAAACATCAACCTCCGTTTTGACGAACGGGGGCATTAACTTACTTGCACGTGAGACATTGAAACTTGGAGGAAGACTAGCTGCAGCTTGTTGGAGTTGAGCTTGGTGTGTAGCGTCCATCGTGAGTTCTCGGCCCATGACATTGTAGAGCTGCTTCTGCCTGCCGTTTGTCGTGTTCACGTTGTATCTCTAGTCGCTCTTTGAATAAGGCCAACTCACGTTCTTGCTGTCCTTTGAGGAGTAGGGCCTCTCTTTCACTCTCTTCTTTCCTCAGTGCGGCCTCTCCTCTTTGAGGCGGATTTCTCTTTCTTGTTCTTCCCTTCTGATGGCAGCTGCTTCCTTTTGTTGCTGAATGGCGGCTTGCTGTTGTTGTAGGGCGGCTTGCTGTTGCTCCTTCTCGAGCTTTGCGAGCTCGATTTTGAGTTTCATTGCCGTCAAATCATTCTTATCTGAAATGGTATATTGTTCATGAGTATCAAAGTCTATAATACCTTCATCCGCAAGGTGATCCAAAATTATATTATGTATGGCATACTTGTTGGCTCCAGGGGGAACTTCCAATGATACTCATGTGCAAGAGTTATCAATTCGACCCTCTTAGCATGACGTAAGTTCCCTATTTCACTTTCTGGATCTGCCTTGAAAGCTTGGATACGAAACATGGTGAAAAATGGCAAATAAATGAGACACGAATATACTGTGTGGATATGGTGAATGTCAGAAACAGGAA
>WNGS01026698.1:55273-77817 GCA_020271785.1 Procambarus virginalis | reverse complement strand
TGGCTTGAAGTAGAAACGGTGAGGAAGTCGCTCGAAAAGCACCGAGGCAAAACCGATAGGTTATGACATCACTGTCAGGATCTGGGGATCTTTAATCCAGAGAAATTTGGTTTGTAATTACGATCCTCCTCTTGCAAGCCTACTCTAAGGAAAAGCTTTACTGATATCAGCAGTATAAGCATAATACCAGTACGGAATCGTAACAGTACATCATGTAGCCTTTGTGGTAGGCTAGGTCCCGTTTGGAGACATTCATTCAAAGACACGCTGTTGTCTTTACTTTGGCACTACAGTGAAAACAAATACGTATTGGTGTTGTCAATGAATCTTTCAACACAGCGTGATGGGGTAAATAGTGACTGTTTTTCGGTCATCATATCAACAACTTCAATAAATTTACTGTTGAGCTGTTGCTGAATTAATTGATGGTACATATTTAATTTATCTGGCTGTTTCTTCAGCCGTATTAATGTGACTGTAATGAGAGGCTGCCATGAAATAATTAACTGGAAGGTGGAGATTCCAACTTCCTGGCAGTCTCACCCAGTATTGTTTGTCTTTATAGACAACTGTATCCAGATATTGCTGGTAAGTCCACATATCATCAGGACTTGGAACTGTTGTCAGGGACAATACCTAAAGTGTCTAAATCCCACAGACGATGTACAGGGGGATCAGACTCATTATCTTCAGATATTTCTCTGAAATGTAGGGGTGACTGTTCCAAGCCTAGTCACGCCACTATTGCATTGTTATCGTGTTGTTGGGTTGACGCTGTTTTTGTTGGAAAAGCACCGGTCCAGTAAGCAACTTGCCTCCAGCAGGAGACAACAAATTCATTCCGTGTTGTCTGGGGCATCCAGTTATAAATTTAAATAATGGTCAGCGCCTATAGTATACCAACATCTGTGAGGCAGTCAGAATTATTTTGTAATCTGCTAGCCTCATGCGGTTTCGTTTAAGATATCTCGCAGTGCGAGCTAGTCCTGTGACCTGCAGGTCTGAAGGAAGTTTATCAAACTACCGCTGTATTGGACTAGTAGAAGATCCAAGTCTCACTAACCTTGACTACTTGGTATTCACGAGGTCCACTATTAGTCAAGAACCCAGAAATATTCAGTCTCACACTTTTGGCAGGTTTTAATTTTAACTGCTCAACTAATTGTTGTGTGATGAAGGTTTTCTGTGATCCCTGATCAAAGAGACCTCTAGTGTTGACTCTAGATTTCTTGTCTATTAGTTTGAGTGGAGCTGTAGGCAGAGTGGTATTATTGCCTGACTCAGTAGCAAGTACACTTATTTCCTGATGTACCTTGCAATATTGTACTGTGGTAGAATTCATAGAATTCTTCCCAGGTGTCACAGATTGGGTAGAAATTGTTCTACATAAGGCATAATGATGTACACCTTTGTGGCATCTACTGCATAACCGTAGCTGCACAACACATTTACTGGGTTCATGAGAACCCATGCACTTGGTGCATCTGTGTAATTCTTGAAGTTGTTTAATCCTGGTATTAAAGTTAGGATAAACCGTACATTTGTAGGTGAGATGCTCTTGATCGCAGAACAGGCACCTTCTCTCTCTGACTGAATTTGTCCTTTTAGTAGACACATCAGTTGCAGTGTCAGAGGGAGATACAGTATAAATACCTACACTAACACTCCCTTTTCCAGTGGATGGAGTAGTCTTAGGCTTAGATTTATTGGATTTATTCAAAGTCAATTTGTTTGACTGAGATGTCAATGTTAGGTGATTTAGACTCAGGTTTAATCTTATCATGAGTCTTCACCTGTTAACTGTTATTCTCAGCCCCTCGAATATTTGCTCGAGAGTGAGAAACTCGGTTTTATAATGTGAGCATATTTCTGCTAAGATATTTTGAGGCAATTTCCTCTGCAAAAGTAACTTGATTGACCATTCTGAAGCTGGTACATCAAATTAGTACCTAAGGCCTTCACTAGAGACTCTGCTTCTAGCCTGAAGCTTTGAAGTGAGTCTGGTCTGTTACTTGGTGCATTCAGATCTAGCAATTGGTAATAAAGGTTAGCTATACTTAACTCCTGGTTGCAATAATTCAACTTCAGCAGTTTTATAGCTTCCACATAATTACTCTCAGTGAGAGCTAAGTTATTTATAACCTTTTTAGCTTCCCCTTTGAGAAGACTAATCAGGTATGAAAATTTAGAAATTGGGTCAAGATAAGACCTGTTATGGATATGAACTTCAAATGAAGTCCAAAATGTGTCCCAATTTTCTTCATCCAGCCCTGCAAATGTAGGTAAGTCTAAAGTAGGTAGACGAACCTCAGGTAATTGATTACTGGATTGAGACATAGTAGAATTTGTATTGGATTGATGGTTTACTATAATGGATAGTACATCAAATTTATCTTGAGTCTCATCTTCGTGCTGGGAAATATTTGCTACAATTTGATCTAATTCCTCTAGATCAGTTTCAGTAGCATTCAGTGAGTTAAGATAAGACTGACTTGCTGATTTAACTTGATCAAACTTAAGATTAGCTACTCTCACTGATGATTCTAGTAGATAGTAATCAATGGGAGTTGCCTTGGACAAGTCATCAGACTTATTAATTAGTCTAGTTAAATGGCCTTTGAGGCCAATATAGGTTCTCCTTAATTGTCAGGAGTAGCCATGTTAGCTTTAAGTCCAAATTTCATAGGACTTGATTGAATGTTACTAATGAAGCTGGGATACTTGTTCATTAGTTGATAATTAATATTGAGTATAGCCTGAATTCTGGCTAAATTAAACTCTACCTCACTTTGAGGTTAAATGTCCCTACCTAACAAGTATATAGCTAAAGATTTTGAGTGGTGTCTGCATGTCACCATTAACTTTCGTCCGGCTAGCTCATCTTTATCACCATTAGATGTAATGGTGATCATACAGCAACACTCAAAACCACACACAAAAATAATGGGTACACAAATAATTAATATGGAAGCACTCTAATCAGAGTTACTGTAATGTTGAATCCCACCCTTGGTAGGGTCAGCACAAAAATGTATAATGTATGTACTACTCATTAGTACAGGACTAGTTGTAAGAATTTCTTGGATTGTATCCAGTTCTAAGAGACCAAAATGTTGTTTCGGTTTCTGAGAACGGATACAGTTTAATGGTAATTGGTATGTATCCAGTTCGATAAGACCGAAATGTTGTTTCAGTCTGAGAACTGATATAGATTAATATTAAATGATTGGTATCCGGTTCGAAAAGGACCAAAATGTTGGGTATCTGGGGCTTGAACTCAGAAATTAAATTATTTAATTATTGTATTGAAATAAATCGAAGGACCACCTACTTTTGAGAAAAGAGGGAAAACAAATAAAAGTGATCATTTGAATGACACTAGAGAACCAGTGTCTATGGAAACTCATTTAATAAATAATCACTTGAAAATAATGAAGACTGTAATTATTAATTAAAGCCAAAGTCTCAAATATCAACATTGGGGGGTTATTTCTAGAAGTTCATATATATCTAGGAACCAGTGTGGTTCGTCACTAGTTCATTGTGGTATTAATAACATGGTAAATCTAACTACAATATATTCAAATATATGGTAATCAAATTATATTATCATTATGATCATTAATCATCATTAATCACTGAGCATAAATACTGAGCCCAGTTAGAGCATAACATTAATTACCAAATCTGGCAATAATTATTAAATAGAAAATTGTATGAATTATATAGAATCAATAATCAAATTGAATAAATTTGTACGAAAAATGTGTCTTAGCTGTAAGACGATTTCTAATGCCAGTTCATCATTCGTCCTCGTGGTCACGGAATCCCCATAGAGAAAGAACTCGAGGTAAATAACACGATTGATGAGAATCTTGCTGGCACCTCAAATACACGCTGTAAGCAAAGGAATGTAAAGTAGCGATTGACTAGGCTACAAATTCTGTTCAGATATTCATGAAACTGAGATGAGTGATAAACAGTACTAACATGTTATTTTTGATGTTCATTCTTCCTAACAACAAACTACTCACAAATGTACTACCTACTTTGATGCACCAAAACTAGGAAAATACTTATGTGAGCGTAACAGAGTACTGAGGTCTGCCAAAATTCGCGTCTGCCAGTCTCAATGTTCACTGCTGTGCACACTTAATTACGAGTCCTGGTTCTAATTGTTGACGCGTTATTAACTGACGAGGCGCTAGAGAACACATAGGCAAGTAAATTTCACTTATTAACTGGGTATCAACGTAATTCTTGCCGATAAGAATTCCCAGTAACTGCCATGAGCCGCACCCACGCTGCCTCGTGACCAAGCCTTGTTGAGTAATATCCTCTCCGCCCTCCTCCCTCCCCGCTCTCGCATTCACCACGGAAACCATTAAACACGAATTATTCTCTTCCGCGCAATTATGGATGAAATGCGACAACATGAACTGGGTTGGAATTATAGGGATTTAACAATTATAACACTCTCGACAAATGATCTCTGGCGAGAAATGGAGACAATATTCACACTTCTCCAGAGCACTCGATCGTAACAGAACAAAAACTGCCACTAAATAACTTCAATTAACAACTCTCGACTTACACTATCAGGAGTCATATTATCAGCAACATGCTCAGACCAAACTATATTAACACTACTGTTAGTGGTGCTAAGAACCACTGCAGTTAGTAAGGTAACGGTAATTTATTATAATGCAACAATGGATGATAAGTGTTGGAAATTTCCAACAACTGGTGGGAGGTTGACCACTGTGGTTGGTGGGAGGTTAACCAGTGTGGCTGGTAGGAGGTTGACCACCTTAGCTGGTGGGTGGGTTGACCACTGTGGCTGGTGGGTGGTTGCCCACTGTGACTGATGGGTGGTTGACAACTTTGGCAGGTGGGAGGTTGACCACTGTGGCTGGTGGGTGGTTAACCACCATGGCTGGTGGGAGGTTGTCCACTGTGGCTGGTGGGTGGTTGACCACCGTGGCTGGTGGGAGGTTGACCAATGTGGCTGGTGGGAGGTTGACCACCGTGGCTGGTGGGAGGTTGTCCACTGTGGCTGGTGGGAGGTTGACCACCGTGGCTGGTGGGTGGTTGACCACCGTGGCTGGTGGGTGGTTGACCACCGTGGCTGGTGGGAGGTTGTCCACTGTGGCTGGTGGGAGGTTGACCACCGTGGCTGGTGGGAGGTTGTCCACTGTGGCTGGTGGGAGGTTGACCACCGTGGGTGGTTGACCACCGTGGCTGGTGGGTGGTTGACCACCGTGGCTGGTGGGAGGTTGTCCACTGTGGCTGGTGGGTGGTTGTCCACTGTGGCTGGTGGGTGGTTGACCCTGGCTGGTGGGAGGTTGACCACCGTGGCTGGTGGGAGGTTGACCACTGTGGCTGGTGGGTGGTTGACCACTGTGGCTGGTGGGAGGTTGTCCACTGTGGCTGGTGGGTGGTTGACCACCGTGGTTGGTGGGAGGTTGACCAATGTGGCTCGTGGGTGGTTGACCACCGTGGCTGGTGGGAGGTTGCCCACTGTGGCTGGTGGGTGGTTGTCCACTGTGGTTGGTGGGAGGTTGACCACTGTGGCTGATGGGTGGTTGACCACTGTGGCTGGTGGGTGGTTGACCACTGTGGCTGGTGGGTGGTTGACCACTGTGGCTGGTGGGAGGTTGTCCACTGTGGCTGGTGGGAGGTTGACCACCGTGGCTGGTTGGAGGTTGACCATGTGGCTGGTGGGTGGTTGACCACCGTGGCTGGTGGGAGGTTGGCAACTGTGGCTGGTGGGTGGTTGACCACCGTGGCTGGTGGGAGGTTGTCCACTGTGGCTGGTGGGAGGTTGACCACTGTGGCTGGTGGGTGGTTGTCCACTGTGGCTGGTGGGTGGTTGACCACCGTGGCTGGTGGGAGGTTGTCCACTGTGGCTGATGGGTGGTTGTCCACTGTGCTGGTGGGAGGTTGACCACCGTGGCTGGTGGGAGGTTGTCCACTGTGGCTGGTGGGAGGTTGACCACCGTGGCTGGTGGGTGGTTGACCACCGTGGCTGGTGGGTGGTTGACCACCGTGGCTGGTGGGAGGTTGTCCACTGTGGCTGGTGGGTGGTTGTCCACTGTGGCTGGTGGGTGGTTGACCACTGTGGCTGGTGGGAGGTTGACCACCGTGGCTGGTGGGAGGTTGACCATTGTGGCTGGTGGGTGGTTGACCACTGTGGCTGGTGGGAGGTTGTCCACTGTGGCTGGTGGGTGGTTGACCACCGTGGTTGGTGGGAGGTTGACCACTGTGGCTCTGGGGTGGTTGACCACCGTGGCTGGTGGGAGGTTGCCCACTGTGGCTGTGGGTGGTTGTCCACTGTGGCTGGTAGGAGGTTGTCCACTGTGGCTGGTGGGTGGTTGACCACTGTGGCTGGTGGGTGGTTGACCACTGTGGCTGGTGGGTGGTTGACCACTGTGGCTGGTGGGAGGTTGTCCACTGTGGCTGGTGGGAGGTTGACCACCGTGGCTGGTTGGAGGTTGACCAATGTGGCTGGTGGGTGGTTGACCACCGTGGCTGGTGGGAGGTTGACCAATGTGGCTGGTGGGTGGTTGACCACGTGGCTGGTGGGAGGTTGTCCACTGTGGCTGGTGGGTGGTTGTCCACTGTGGCTGGTGGGAGGTTGTCCACTGTGGCTGATGGGTGGTTGTCCACTGTGGCTGGTGGGAGGTTGTCCACTGTGGCTGATGGGTGGTTGACCACTGTGGCTGGTGGGTGGTTGACCACTGTGGCTGGTGGGTGGTTGACCACTGTGGCTGGTGGGAGGTTGTCCACTGTGGCTGATGGGAGGTTGACCACTGTGGCTGGTGGGAGGTTGTCCACTGTGGCTGGTGGGAGGTTGTCCACTGTGGCTGGTGGGAGGTTGACCACAGTGGCTGGTGGGTGGTTGACCACTGTGGCTGGTGGGTGGTTGTCCAATGTGGCTGGTGGGAGGTTGACCACTGTGGCTGGTGGGTGGTTGACCACTGTGGCTGGTGGGAGGTTGACCACTGTGGCTGGTGGGAGGATGACCACTGTGGCTGGTGGGTGGTTGACCACTGTGGCTGGTGGGAGGTTGACCTCCGTGGCTGGTGGGTGGGTTGACCAATGTGACTGGTGGGTGGTTGACCACTGTGGCTGGTGGGTGGTGTTCACTGTGGCTGGTGGGAGGTTGACCAGTGTGGCTGGTGGGTGGTTGACCACTGTGGCTGGTGGGTGGTTGACCACTGTGCCTGGTGGGTGGTTGTTCACTATGGCTGGTGGGAGGTTGACCACCGTGGCTGTGGCAGGTGGGTGGTTGACCACTGTGGCTGGTGGGTATTTGACCACTGTGGCTGGTGGGTGGTTGACCACTGTGGCTGGTGGGAGGTTGACCACTGTGGCTGGTGGGTGTTTGACCACTGTGGCTGGTGGGTGTTTGACCACTGTGGCTGGTGAGTGGTTGACCACTGTGGCTGGTGGGTGTTTGACCACTGTGGCTGGTGGGTGTTTGACCACTGTGGCTAGTGGGAGGATGACCACTGTGGCTGGTGGGTGTTTGACCACTGTGGCTGGTGGGTGGTTGACCACTGTGGCTGGTGGGAGGTTGACCTCTCTGACTGGTGGGATGGTTGACCACTGTGGCTGGTGGGAGGTTGACCACTGTGGCTGGTGGGAGGTTGACCACCGCGGCTGGTGTGTGGTTGACCGCTGAGGCTGGTGGAAGGTTGACCATTGAGGCTGGTGGGAGGTTGACCACCGCGGCTGGTGTGTGGTTGACCGCTGTGGCTGGTGGGTTGGTTGACCACTGTGGCTGGTGGGAGGTTGACCACGGTGGCTGGTGGGAGGTTGACCACTGCGGCTGGTGGGTGGTTGACCGCTGTGGCTGGTGGGTTGGTTGACCACTGTGGCTGGTGGATTGGTTGACCACTGTGGCTGGTGGGTGGTTGACCACTGTGGCTGGTGGGTGGTTGACCACTGTGGCTGGTGGGTGGTTGACCACCGTGGCTGGTGGGAGGTTGACCACCGTGGCTGTGGCAGGTGGGTGGTTGACCTCCGTGGCAGGTGGGGTNTGGCTGGTGGGTGGTTGACCACTGTGGCTGGTGGGTGGTTGACCACTGTGGCTGGTGGGTGGTTGACCACTGTGGCTGGTGGAGGTTGACCACTGTGGCTGGTGGGTGGTTGACCACTGTGGCTGGTGGGTGGTTGACCACTGTGGCTGGTGGGAGGTTGACCACTGTGGCTGGTGGTGGTTGACCACTGTGTGGCTGGTGGGTGGTTGACCACTGTGGCTGGTGGGGGTGGTGACCACTGTGGCTGTGGGTGGTTGACCACTGTGGCTGGTGGGGTTGACCACTGTGGCTGGTGGGTGGTTGACCACTGTGGCTGGTGGGTGGTTGACCACTGTGGCTGGTGGGTGGTTGACCACTGTGGCTGGTGGGTGGTTGACCACTGTGGCTGGTGGGTGGTTGACCACTGTGGCTGGTGGGTGGTTGACCACTGGGCTGTTGGGGGGTTGACCACTGTGCTGGTGGGTGGTTGACCACTGTGGCTGGTGGGAGGTTGACCACTGTGGCTGGTGGGTGGTTGACCACTGTGGCTGGTGGGTGGTTGACCACTGTGGCTGGTGGTAGGTTGACCACTGTGGCTGGTGGGTGGTTGACCACTGTGGCTGTGGGTGGTTGACCACTGTGGCTGGTGGGTGGTTGACCACTGTGGCTGGTGGGTGGTTGACCACTGTGGCTGGTGGTGGTGGTGGTTGACCACTGTGGCTGGTGGGAGGTTGACCACTGTGGCTGGTGGGTGGTTGACCACTGTGGCTGGTGGGTGGTTGACCACTGTGGCTGGTGGGTGGTTGACCACTGTGGCTGGTGGGTGGTTGACCACTGTGGCTGGTGGGTGGTTGACCACTGTGGCTGTGGTGTTTCCACTGTGGCTGGTGGGTGGTTGACCACTGTGGCTGGTGGATGGTTGACCACTGTGGCTGGTGGGTGTTGACCACTGTGGCTGGTGGGTGGTTGACCACTGTGGCTGGTGGGTGGTTGACCACTGTGGCTGGTGGGTGGTTGACCACTGTGGCTGTGGGAGGTTGACCACTGTGGCTGGTGGGTGGTTGACCACTGTGGCTGGTGGGTGGTTGACCACTGTGGCTGGTGGGTGGTTGACCACTGTGGCTGGTGGTGGTTGACCACTGTGGCTGGTGGGTGGTTGACCACTGTGGCTGGTGGGTGGTTGACCACTGTGGCTGGTGGGTGGTTGACCACTGTGGCTGGTGGGTGGTTGACCACTGTGGCTGCTGGTGGTGTTGACCACTGTGGCTGGTGGGTGGTTGACCACTGTGGCTGGTGGGAGGTTGACCACTGTGGCTGGTGGGTGGTTGACCACTGTGGCTGGTGGGAGGTTGACCACTGTGGCTGGTGGGAGGTTGACCACTGTGGCTGGTGGGAGGTTGACCACTGTGGCTGGTGGGAGGTTGACCACTGTGGCTGGTGGGTGGTTGACCACTGTGGCTGGTGGGAGGTTGACCACTGTGGCTGGTGGGTGGTTGACCACTGTGGCTGGTGGGAGGTTGACCACTGTGGCTGGTGGGAGGTTGACCACTGTGGCTGGTGGGTGGTTGACCACTGTGGCTGGTGGGAGGTTGACCACTGTGGCTGGTGGGAGGTTGACCACTGTGGCTGGTGGGTGGTTGACCACTGTGGCTGGTGGGAGGTTGACCACTGTGGCTGGTGGGAGGTTGACCACTGTGGCTGGTGGGAGGTTGACCACTGTGGCTGGTGGGTGGTTGACCACTGTGGCTGGTGGGTGGTTGACCACTGTGGCTGGTGGGTGGTTGACCACTGTGGCTGGTGGGTGGTTGACCACTGTGGCTGGTGGGTGGTTGACCACTGTGGCTGGTGGGTGGTTGACCACTGTGGCTGGTGGGAGGTTGACCACTGTGGCTGGTGGGTGGTTGACCACTGTGGCTGGTGGGTGGTTGACCACTGTGGCTGGTGGGTGGTTGACCACTGTGGCTGGTGGGTGGTTGACCACTGTGGCTGGTGGGATGTTGACCACTGTGGCTGGTGGAGGTTGACCACTGTGGCTGGTGGGTGGTTGACCACTGTGGCTGGTGGGTGGTTGACCACTGTGGCTGGTGGGTGGTTGACCACTGTGGCTGGTGGGTGGTTGACCACTGTGGCTGGTGGGTGGTTGACCACTGTGGCTGGTGGGAGGTTGACCACTGTGGCTGGTGGGAGTTTGACCACTGTGGCTGGTGGGTGGTTGACCACTGTGGCTGGTGGTGGTTGACCACTGTGGCTGGTGGGTGGTTGACCACTGTGCTGGTGGGTGGTTGACCACTGTGGCTGGTGGGTGTTGACCACTGTGGCTGGTGGGAGGTTGACCACTGTGGCTGGTGGGAGGTTGACCACTGTGGCTGGTGGTGGTTGACCACTGTGGCTGGTGGGTGGTTGACCACTGTGGCTGGTGGGGTGGTTGACCACTGTGGCTGGTGGGAGGTTGACCACTGTGGCTGGTGGGAGGTTGACCACTGTGGCTGGTGGGAGGTTGACCACTGTGGCTGGTGGGAGGTTGACCACTGTGGCTGGTGGGATGTTGACCACTGTGGCTGGTGGGAGGTTGACCACTGTGGCTGGTGGGAGGTTGACCACTGTGGCTGGTGGGAGGTTGACCACTGTGGCTGGTGGGAGTTGACCACTGTGGCTGGTGGGAGGTTGACCACTGTGGCTGGTGGGAGGTTGACCACTGTGGCTGGTGGGTGGTTGACCACTGTGGCTGGTGGGAGGTTGACCACTGTGGCTGGTGGGAGGTTGACCACTGTGGCTGGTGGGAGGTTGACCACTGTGGCTGGGGAGGTTGACCACTGTGGCTGGTGGGTGGTTGACCACTGTGGCTGGTGGGGTTGACCACTGTGCTGGTGGGTGGTTGACCACTGTGGCTGGTGGGAGGTTGACCACTGTGGCTGGTGGGTGGTTGACCACTGTGGCTGGTGGGTGGTTGACCACTGTGGCTGGTGGAGGTTGACCACTGTGGCTGGTGGGAGGTTGACCACTGTGGCTGGTGGGTGGTTGACCACTGTGGCTGGTGGGTGGTTGACCACTGTGGCTGGTGGGTGGTTGACCACTGTGGCTGGTGGGTGGTTGACCACTGTGGCTGGTGGGAGGTTGACCACTGTGGCTGGTGGGTGGTTGACCACTGTGGCTGGTGGTGGTTGACCACTGTGGCTGGTGGGTGGTTGACCACTGTGGCTGGTGGGTGGTTGACCACTGTGGCTGGTGGGTGGTTGACCACTGTGGCTGGTGGGTGGTTGACCACTGTGGCTGGTGGTGGTTGACCACTGTGGCTGGTGGGAGTTGACCACTGTGGCTGGTGGGTGGTTGACCACTGTGGCTGGTGGGTGGTTGACCACTGTGGCTGGTGGGTGGTTGACCACTGTGGCTGGTGGGTGGTTGACCACTGTGGCTGGTGGGTGGTTGACCACTGTGGCTGGTGGGTGGTTGACCACTGTGGCTGGTGGGTGGTTGACCACTGTGGCTGGTGGGTGGTTGACCACTGTGGCTGGTGGGTGGTTGACCACTGTGGCTGGTGGGTGGTTGACCACTGTGGCTGGTGGGTGGTTGACCACTGTGGCTGGTGGGTGGTTGACCACTGTGGCTGGTGGGTGGTTGACCACTGTGGCTGGTGGGTGGTTGACCACTGTGGCTGGTGGGTGGTTGACCACTGTGGCTGGTGGGTGGTTGACCACTGTGGCTGGTGGGTGGTTGACCACTGTGGCTGGTGGTTGACCACTGTGGCTGGTGGGTGGTTGACCACTGTGGCTGGTGGGTGGTTGACCACTGTGGCTGGTGGGTGGTTGACCACTGTGGCTGGTGGGTGGTTGACCACTGTGGCTGGTGGGTGGTTGACCACTGTGGCTGGTGGGTGGTTGACCACTGTGGCTGGTGGGTGGTTGACCACTGTGGCTGGTGGGTGGTTGACCACTGTGGCTGGTGGGTGGTTGACCACTGTGGCTGGTGGGTGGTTGACCACTGTGGCTGGTGGGTGGTTGACCACTGTGGCTGGTGGGTGGTTGACCACTGTGGCTGGTGGGTGGTTGACCACTGTGGCTGGTGGGTGGTTGACCACTGTGGCTGGTGGGTGGTTGACCACTGTGGCTGGTGGGTGGTTGACCACTGTGGCTGGTGGGTGGTTGACCACTGTGGCTGGTGGGTGGTTGACCACTGTGGCTGGTGGGTGGTTGACCACTGTGGCTGGTGGGTGGTTGACCACTGTGGCTGGTGGGTGGTTGACCACTGTGGCTGGTGGGTGGTTGACCACTGTGGCTGGTGGGTGGTTGACCACTGTGGCTGGTGGGTGGTTGACCACTGTGGCTGGTGGGTGGTTGACCACTGTGGCTGGTGGGTGGTTGACCACTGTGGCTGGTGGGTGGTTGACCACTGTGGCTGGTGGGTGGTTGACCACTGTGGCTGGTGGGTGGTTGACCACTGTGGCTGGTGGGTGGTTGACCACTGTGGCTGGTGGGTGGTTGACCACTGTGGCTGGTGGGTGGTTGACCACTGTGGCTGGTGGGTGGTTGACCACTGTGGCTGGTGGGTGGTTGACCACTGTGGCTGGTGGGTGGTTGACCACTGTGGCTGGTGGGTGGTTGACCACTGTGGCTGGTGGGTGGTTGACCACTGTGGCTGGTGGGTGGTTGACCACTGTGGCTGGTGGGTGGTTGACCACTGTGGCTGGTGGGTGGTTGACCACTGTGGCTGGTGGGTGGTTGACCACTGTGGCTGGTGGGTGGTTGACCACTGTGGCTGGTGGGTGGTTGACCACTGTGGCTGGTGGGTGGTTGACCACTGTGGCTGGTGGGTGGTTGACCACTGTGGCTGGTGGGTGGTTGACCACTGTGGCTGGTGGGTGGTTGACCACTGTGGCTGGTGGGTGGTTGACCACTGTGGCTGGTGGGTGGTTGACCACTGTGGCTGTGTGGTGTGGTTGACCACTGTGGCTGGTGGGTGGTTGACCACTGTGGCTGGTGGGTGGTTGACCACTGTGGCTGGTGGGTGGTTGACCACTGTGGCTGGTGGGTGGTTGACCACTGTGGCTGGTGGGTGGTTGACCACTGTGGCTGGTGGGTGGTTGACCACTGTGGCTGGTGGGTGGTTGACCACTGTGGCTGGTGGGTGGTTGACCACTGTGGCTGGTGGGTGGTTGACCACTGTGGCTGGTGGGTGGTTGACCACTGTGGCTGGTGGGTGGTTGACCACTGTGGCTGGTGGGTGGTTGACCACTGTGGCTGGTGGTGGTTGACCACTGTGGCTGGTGGGTGGTTGACCACTGTGGCTGGTGGGAGGTTGACCACTGTGGCTGGTGGGTGGTTGACCACTGTGGCTGGTGGGTGGTTGACCACTGTGGCTGGTGGGTGGTTGACCACTGTGGCTGGTGGGTGGTTGACCACTGTGGCTGGTGGGAGGTTGACCACTGTGGCTGGTGGGTGGTTGACCACTGTGGCTGGTGGGTGGTTGACCACTGTGGCTGGTGGGTGGTTGACCACTGTGGCTGGTGGGTGGTTGACCACTGTGGCTGGTGGGTGGTTGACCACTGTGGCTGGTGGGTGGTTGACCACTGTGGCTGGTGGGTGGTTGACCACTGTGGCTGGTGGGTGGTTGACCACTGTGGCTGGTGGGTGGTTGACCACTGTGGCTGGTGGGTGGTTGACCACTGTGGCTGGTGGGTGGTTGACCACTGTGGCTGGTGGGAGGTTGACCACTGTGGCTGGTGGGTGTTGACCACTGTGGCTGGTGGGTGGTTGACCACTGTGGCTGGTGGGTTTGACCACTGTGGCTGGTGGGTGGTTGAACCTGTGGCTGGTGGGTGGTTGACCACTGTGGCTGGTGGTGGTTGACCACTGTGGCTGGTGGGTGGTTGACCACTGTGGCTGGTGGGTGGTTGACCACTGTGGCTGGTGGTGGTTGACCACTGTGGCTGGTGGGTGTTGACCACTGTGGCTGGTGGTGGTTGACCACTGTGGCTGGTGGGTGGTTGACCACTGTGGCTGGTGGGTGGTTGACCACTGTGGCTGGTGGGTGNGCTAAGCTAACCTTCATACGTAAATACATAGATACACAGATTTACGTATGCCCAACATTAAGTGTTCGATGTGCCTTTTACATAGTGTCATTAATGTACATTTACAAAGGTGAAATGTGATTCTGATCAGCTTCCATATATACTTTATACCGATACATATACATACACACACACATATACATACATATATACACACACACATGCATTCACGTACATTTGTCTCATTTACTCTGACAGGGTGAGATAGCTGATAAAGAAACTTTTGTGCAATTAAGCACTTAATCACTGAAGGTGATTAAGGTGGTTTTGCAAGCTCAGGTTATATAGTTACATCATATACATACATTGTATAATTAATCTATTACATGGTCAATCTTGGATACAACTTCAATATATCATCAAGTGTTCCAGTACTCGTATAGTAATTACACAGTTCAGCATACCTCAGCCCAGGATGAGTGGCTGGTGGGTGGTTGACCACTGTGGCTGGTGGGTGGTTGTCCACTGTGGCTGGTGGGAGTTTGACCACTGTGGCTGGTGGGAGGTTGACCACCGTGGCTGGTGGGAGGTTGTCCACTGAGACTGGTGGGTGGTTGACCACTGTAGCTGGTGGGTAGTTGACCACTGTGGCTGGTGGGTGGTTGACCACTGTGGCTGATGGGTGGTTGACCACTGTGGCTGGTGGGTGGTTGACCACTATGGCTGGTGGGAGGTTGTCCACTGTGGCTGGTGGGTGGTTGACCACTATGGCTGGTGGGTGGTTGTCCACTGTGGCTGGTGGGTGGTTGACCACTGTGGCTGGTGGGAGGTTGACCACTGTGGCTGGTGGGTGGTTGACCACTGTGGCTGGTGGGTGGTTGACCACTGTGGCTGGTGGGTAGTTGTCCACTGTGGCTGGTGGGTGGTTGACCACTGTGGCTGGTGGGAGGTTGACCACTGTGGCTGGTGGGTGGTTGATCACTGTGGCTGGTGGGAGGTTGACCACTGTGGCTGGTGGGAGGTTGACCACTGTGGCTGGTGGGTGGTTGACCACTGTGGCTGGTGGGTGGTTGACCACCGTGGCTGGTGGGAGGTTGACCACTGTGGCTGGTGGGTGGTTGACCATTGTGGCTGGTGGGAGGTTGACCACTGTGACTGATGGGAGGTTGACCACTGTGGCTGGTGGGAGGTTGACCACTGTGGCTGGTGGGAGGTTGACCACTGTGGCTGGTGGGTGGTTGACCACTGTGGCTGGTGGGAGGTTGACCACTGTGGCTGGTGGGTGGTTGACCACCGTGGCTGGTGGGAGGTTGACCACTGTGGCTGGTGGGTGGTTGTCCACTGTGGCTGGTGGGATGTTGTCCACTGTGGCTGGTGGGTGGTTGACCACTGTGGCTGGTGGGTGGTTGTCCACTGTGGCTGGTGGGTGGTTGTCCAGTGTGGCTGGTGGGTGGTTGACCACTGTGGCTGGTGGGAGGTTGACCACTGTGGCTGGTGGGAGATTGTTCACTGTGGCTGGTGGGTGGTTGACCACTGTGGCTGGTGGGTGGTTGTCCACTGTGGCTGGTGGGTGGTTGACCACTGTGGCTGGTGGGAGGTTGACCACTGTGGCTGGTGGGAGTTTGACCACTGTGGCAGGTGGGTGGTTGACCACTGTGGCTGGTGGGTGGTTGACCACTGTGGCTGGTGGGTTGGTGGTCCACTGTGGCTGGTGGGTGGTTGACCACTGTGGCTGGTGGGATGTTGTCAACTGTGGCTGGTGGGAGGTTGACCACTGTGACTGGTGGGAGGTTGACCACTGTGGCTGGTGGGTGGTTGACCACTGTAGCTGGTGGGTGGTTGACCACTGTGGCTGGTGGGTGGTTGACCACTGTGGCTGGTGGGATGTTGTCCACTGTGGCTGGTGGGAGGTTGACCACTGTGCCTGGTGGGAGGTTGACCACTGTGGCTGGTGGGAGGTTGACCACTGTGGCTGGTGGGTGGTTGACCACTGTGGCTGATGGGTGGTTGTCCACTGTGGCTGGTGGGAGTTTGACCACTGTGGCTGGTGGGCGGTTAACCACCGTGGCTGGTGGGAGGTTGTCCACTGTGACTGGTGGGTGGTTGACCACTGTGGCTGGTGGGTGGTTGACCACTGTGGCTGGTGGGTGGTTGACCACTGTGGCTGATGGGTGGTTGACCACTGTGGCTGGTGGGTGGTTGACCACTATGGCTGGTGGGAGGTTGTCCACTGTGGCTGGTGGGTGGTTGACCACTATGGCTGGTGGGTGGTTGTCCACTGTGGCTGGTGGGTGGTGGACCACTGTGGCTGGTGGGTGGTTGACCACTGTGGCTGGTGGGTGGTTGACCACTGTGGCTGGTGAGTGGTTGTCAACTGTGACTGGTGTGTGGTTGACCACTGTGGCTGGTGAGTGGTTGTCAACTGTGACTGGTGTGTGGTTGACCACTGTGGCTGGTGGAAGGTTGACCACCGTGGCTGGTGGGAGGTTGTCCATTGTGGCTTTTGGGAGGTTGACCACTGTGGCTGGTGTTTTTTTTTATTTTTTTTTATTATTTTCTACCACACACGTGGCCACACATTTACAATGCTAATCAGCATATATACATTTTCTTCTGTCCTCCATGGACAAGGTTAGAGATGTGTTAAACATATAGTTCAAGGGTTTATTGAACAATCAACCACAGAAGGTGAGTCGGTGCTTTTAAAATGCTAAGCTAACCTTCATACGTAAATACATAGATACACAGATTTACGTATGCCCAACATTAAGTGTTCGATGTGTCTTTTACATAGTGTCATTAATGTACATTTACAAAGTTGAAATGTGATTCTGATCAGCTTCAATATATACTTTATACCGATACATATACATACACACACACATATACATACATATATACACACACACATGCATTCACGTACATTTGTCTCATTTACTCTGACAAGGTGAGATAGCTGATAAAGAAACTATTGTGCAATTAAGCACTTAATCACGAGGTGATTAAGGTGGTTTTGCAAGCTCAGGTTATATAGTTACATCATATACATACATTGTATAATTAATCTATTACATGGTCAATCTTGGATACAACTTCANTTTATAACTCTGAATAGCACTACTTTATTTAATATTGCTTGTGCTTTTCCACACAACTGCGCAAAATTATATTATACGACGCTACAAGCTTTAGGTTTCGATAATGCCCACACGCTATCCTATGAAGCATTTGTTAACGGTGGTACTATACTGGCTTTCAATTTACAGCCCGAAACTATTAAGGACGCAATGCCCCTGGAAGTGTCTGGTAATCTGAGAATTAGTCTAGAATTTAAAATACCTGTGGTGGGAAATAAAGTTATTTTGCTTTATGGCGGCACCACTGGCATCCTGAAAATTAATGCGGAACGCCGAATAGTCTGTGATACGAGAGCGTAAAGCTATGAATTGTCTTGAAATTAACGAAGCACTGAACGGGGTGTTGGGTCGGGAGGTGCAATATCTGGGATGTTATCTCGCCAATGATGCAAGAAAAATTTTGAAAAAGATCTATGACCATCCTGTGGTATTTATAATTAATACACTAGACGCTTCATCTGCAGATACAATGGGTCATTGGGTTACATTTTGCATAGCCAAAGCAATGACTAAGACAGAAATTGTCATTCTGGATAGTTTTGGAAACCCGAGAATTGAAACGTATTCGAAATATTTTAAAGTTATATTGAACAGCTTTGAAAAATATGATTTGCACATATTCAATGACAGAATACAGCAGTTGGAAACTTATTTTTGCGGGAACTATGCGCTTTACTTCACCTACTATTTATCCCATCTAGGGGCGGGAAAAGCGCTTCGGAAATTTGCGCAGGATTTTAAATATGAACAATACAGCAAAAATGACGCTTTGGTTGTGAAATTTACGTATGATAACCTGAATATGCCGCTCTGTCAAACAACATTTTGCCTGGGAGATGATTCCCAGGGGACGTGCAATAACCTGTGCGAGCAGGTGACCTAGCTTCGCCTGAGGGGGGGGGGGGGGATAGGTAGAGGTTTTAGGGGCATATATATGAGCCCCAGTCCCAAGGCCCATTGAGTTAACTTGCCCACCGACGGACGCCCTGGGTCCTGGTCGTCATTAGAAGCCTACAAGCGAAGTTTTTGAAAATGGAATACGCCCGTGGTGAGTTTTTTTTTTTTTTTATTATTATTATTGTTTTTTTTTTTAACATAACTAATATAGGTGAGAAGGTGTGTGTGTGTGTGTGTGTGTGTGTGTGTGTGTGTGTGTGTGTGTGTGTGTGTGTGTGTGTGTGTGTGTGTGTGTGTGTGTGTGTGTGTTTATGTTTCTTGCTGGTGAATATAAACATTTTGATTAATGATTTTTTTTTATTTGCAGAATTGTTGAACGGCTGCTCAAAAATTGAGGTTACTGGCGGGATCAATTTCAACTTTGGGACTGCTCTCATCCTACCCGCTGGGATAACGCCCCATGATGTAGCGGATATATTGAAGAGCAGTGGTGTTGCCAATGTTCAGCCAATGGACCGAGCCCCCAAAACTTCATCAACTGAGCCTGAGACTACGAAGATGCCAGGGGAATTGCCAGATGTCGTCGTGACCACTATGCACCCCAAGCCGACTGCGCCTATGCCCCGACCTGAGCCTTGCCCTACCGCCCGCCTTGTTGTTGGCTCTATGGATTCGCCGGCGGTAGCAATGACTGCTGTGCAGACCCCAGCGGGATCAGGGCCATTCCCAACAACGGCAAGAACAGCAACAACTACAACCGAGGCCAAAACAAAGAAGGCGGCGAAGAGTGGAGAGATGGCTCTAAAAAAGAAAGCAACAACAACAACGGTATCAACAACAACAACAGAGGCTGAGAAGGCGGCAAAGAGTGGAGAGATGGCTCTAAAAAAGAAGGCAACAACAAGAACAGATACTAAAGCAAAGAAGGCGGCGAAGAGTGTAGAGTTGGCTCTAACGAAAGCTTCGACAGCGCCTTTGATGAAGGACATTGCAAAGCCAACAAGTCGCCCTGCGGAAGAGTGTAAAATAACTTGGGAACAGCCCGCACCGGGCCCTGTCGGACTAGGCTATCTACGCGAGGCCGACGCAAGAGGAAGACCCCATATGATAAGAGGTTGAGCAACTGTGAGGCTTCCCCCCGGCCATCTACCTCGGGATATGTACCTCCAACAAGACGCCCCAACCTGCTTCTGCCAACAGCCCGCCCGCGGGAGGCAGTTACCTACATTAGCGAGAGTGAGGACGAAGATGTCCGGCAGACCCCCCAGAAAATGGCGACAGTGTGTCGCGTATCCCCCATGACACCTAAGACACGAGAGCTGAACGCGGAGGACATATTGTCTTCGCAGACCTTAAACGCCGCGGTGGAACTCTTTAATGAAAATCAATCGTTGGCCATGGAACAGTTGGGCCTGGCTACGATTGACATGTTTACAACA
The DNA here is from genome assembly GCA_020271785.1 of Procambarus virginalis. Classification (NCBI taxonomy): domain Eukaryota; kingdom Metazoa; phylum Arthropoda; class Malacostraca; order Decapoda; family Cambaridae; genus Procambarus; species Procambarus virginalis. Next base: position 58,313 of record WNGS01026698.1, on the reverse strand, counting down.
CAGTTCGAGCCGGTGGAGGGATTTGATGATGAGGTCTCGGACATCTTTGAGTGTGGACAGAGAAAATTCTATGAGCCTGACTATGTAGAGCCAACTCCAACCACGGGCTTGGATACGCCGACCGTGCACGAAGCTGCTTTATTACCCTCGAGCGTCATACGCAAGCTTAATTAAATTGTGTGTATTGTAGTTATGTGTATTGTAATGTATTGTAGCGTCATACGCAAGCTTAATTAAATTGTGTGTATTGTAGTTATGTGTATTGTAATGTATTGTAATGTTATGTATTGTTTGTAGTTTTTTTTGTTAAATAAAATAAAAAAAAACTAATGATGAAAATAATGTTTTTAATTTACCGGTGGGGGAAATCTATAATACTGAAATAAAATGAATCCCGTCAATTATCTTAGTCACCTCTCGACGAAAATGGGGATGGCCCGCCTGTGAAGATGTTTTCTATGAAACAGAATCTAGAGAAAATGGAACATATATCTGCGGTAACTGGTGCAAATATAACTCGAGTTGATCTGTGGAATGTGTGGGTATGGGACACACACATGCATTAAAAGCAATTTGCGACCCCGCGACCGCCTCTATTGAGCATTAAAACAAACCTCGGGCGAGGCCCGGAAAAAAAAAGCTTAACATTAGTGAAGTTGTATATTGTAATGCCGTATATATTATCGCAGTTATGTGTATTGTAATTATGCCTTTCACCAGTGTATTGTTTGGTTTGAATCTATTGAACATTCTTTTTCTGTACCTCTCATAAGTAGGGGCCCCCTTCTTGATGCCCAATTCTCGCAATAAATGTACGAGACAAATTGCTTACTAAAACAGGTCAGGATAGGGCACAAGTTTGTCCAGGTGCACCCTGGGTGGGATGTGTGGACCCCTAGGGGGAACAGACCACTAACCCACCCCGGCCAGCCAGCCAGGTGCGCGCTGACTGTGCCCTAACCAAACCATCCCGCCACCCCCAAAAATTGGTGTTGCTCACATCGGCCCCTGGGGTCAAGTCGGCGTGGAACTGTGGAAGTGCCAAACCGTTTCTGAAAATCAATTCTCCATCTGTCTCCTTTCTCACTACTGTGGTTGACCACTGTGGTGGTGGGAGGTTAACCCGTGGCTGGTAGGTGGTTGACCACTGTTGCTGGTGGGTGGTTGACTACTGTAGCTGGTGGGGGTTGACCACTGTAGCTGGTATGAGGTTGACCACTGTTGGTGGTGGGTGGGTGACCACTGTGACTGGTGGGTGGTTGACCACTGTGGCTGGTGGTGGTTGACCCTGTTGCTGGTGGGTGGTTGACCACTGTGACTGGTGGGTGGTTGACCACTGTGGCTGGTGGGTGGTTGACCACTGTGGCTGGTGGGTGGTTGACCACTGTGGCTGGTGGGTGGTTGACCACTGTTGCTGGTGGGTGGTTGACCACTGTGGCTGGTGGGTGGTTGACCACTGTGGCTGGTGGGTGGTTGACCACTGTGGCTGTGGCTGGTGGGTGGTTGACCACTGTGGCTGGTAGGTGGTTGACCACTGTTGCTGTGGGGTGGTTGACCACTGTGGCTGGTGGGTGGTTGACCCTGTGGGGTGGGTGGTTGACCACTGTGGCTGGTGGGTGTTTGACCACTTGGCTGTGGGTGGTTGACCACTGTGGCTGGTGGGTGGTTGACCACTGTGGCTGGTGGGTGGTGACCACTGTGGCTGGTGGGTGGTTGACCACTGTGGCTGGTGGGTGGTTGACCACTGTGGCTGGTGGGAGGTTGACCACTGTGGCTGGTGGTGGTTGACCACTGTGGCTGGTGGGTGGTTGACCACTGTGGCTGGTGGGAGGTTGACCACTGTGGCTGGTGGGTGGTTGACCACTGTGGCTGGTGGGTGGTTTGACCACTGTGGCTGGTGGGAGGTTGACCACTGTGCTGGTGGGTGGTTGACCACTGTGCTGGTGGGTGGTTGACCACGGTGGCTGGTGGGTGGTTGACCACTGTGGCTGGTGGGTGGTTGAACACTGTGGCTGGTGGTGGTTGACCACTGTGGCTGTGGTGGTTGACCACTGTGGCTGGTGGGAGGTTGACCACTGTGGCTGGTGGGTGGTTGACCACTGTGGCTGTGGGTGTTGACCACTGTGGCTGGTGGGAGGTTGACCACTGTGGCTGGTGGTGGTTGACCACTGTTGCTGGTGGGTGGTTGACCACTGTGGCTGGTGGGAGGTTGACCACTGTGGCTCGTGGTGGTTGACCACTGTGGCTGTTGGATGGTGACCACTGTGGCTGGTGGGTGGTTGACCACTGTGGCTGGTGGGTGGTTGACCACTGTGGCTGGTGGGTGGTTGACCACTGTGGCTGGTGGGTGGTTGACCACTGTGGCTGGGGGTGGTTGACCACTGTGGCTGGTGGGTGTTGACCACTGTGGCTGGTGGGTGGTTGACCACTGTGGCTGGTGGGTGGTTGACCACTGTGGCTGGTGGGTGGTTGACCACTGTGGCTGGTGGGTGGTTGACCACTGTGGCTGGTGGGTGGTTGACCACTGTGGCTGGTGGGTGGTTTCCACTGTGGCTGGTGGGTGGTTGAACACTGTGGCTGGTGGGTGGTTGACCACTGTGGCTGGTGGGTGGTTGACCACTGTGGCTGGTGGGAGGTTGACCACTGTGGCTGGTGGGTGGTTGACCACTGTGGCTGGTGGTTGTTGACCACTGTGGCTGGTGGGTGGTTGACCACTGTGGCTGGTGGGTGGTTGACCACTGTGGCTGGTGGGTGGTTGACCACTGTGGCTGGTGGGTGGTTGACCACTGTGGCTGGTGGGTGGTTGACCACTGTGGCTGGTGGGTGGTTGACCACTGTGGCTGGTGGGTGGTTGACCACTGTGCTGGGGGTGGTGACCACTGTGGCTGGTGGGTGGTTGACCACTGTGGCTGGTGGGTGGTTGACCACTGTGGCTGGTGGGTGGTTGACCACTGTGGCTGGTGGGTGGTTGACCACTGTGGCTGGGGGGTGGTTGACCACTGTGGCTGGTGGGTGGTTGACCACTGTGGCTGGTGGGTGG
>WNGS01026689.1:0-29952 GCA_020271785.1 Procambarus virginalis | reverse complement strand
CCCTATTCTTGTAAAACTATTGCGACCGAAGGCCGAACAAGTGGACAGAACTCCCCCAAACAAAAATTAGCAAACTAGCATGGCGTCATCATGTCGCCACGCCTCTGTCTGCACAACCTCCCCCCCTTCCCCGAGAGGGGAAAGGGGGGGATTGCATTTTTGTTTTAGTTCTGTGCCTTGTGGTGTGGGCTGTGTCTTCAGGTGGTGCATGAGCCAGGAGTCATATTTACAGTACTCTGGCTGCATGTGCCTAGGGTTTTCTCCCTAGGTGCCCTATAAGTACTGCCCTTGGGGGTTGGGGCCTGGGGCCACCTTCCACAAGTCGCCTCGGGATCTACCTCCGCTGAGCCATTTACTGCTCAGTATTTGGCAGCTCTTGGGGTCAGCTGGGTTTTTCTTATCCTTGTTTGTCTAAGGGTAAGGAGGTAGCAATCGTCACTGGCAGGGGCGCTGGGTACTGCACAGCTAGTTTTCACCTATAACAGCGGCCGGCTCGGTTCCGCCTGGGTACATTATCCTCTTGCGGGGTTTTTCTTTTTTCGTTTTTCTGCTTGGTGGAGGGGTCTGCCTTTGTGGTCCCCAATTACTGTTCTTGGGTATATATATCTATTTATGAATATTTCTGTGTTTTGTGGTGGTCCCCCACCCCCACCCCGCTTGACCCCTGTGAGTGGACACGTCCCGGGGGTTTAGCTTTAGAAGTTTGGTAGACTTGAGCGCTGGTTTGCAGTACCCTGCCTGGGCTTCCAAAGTGTGTAACCAAGGCTAAGGGCCCTGGGAAACCCCACAGGGGCTGCGTGGTCTGGTGGATGTGACCCCTGAGTCTCCCTTAGCGTCCTGCAAGTTTGACGGTTTCTCTGTCCCCTTGTCTCAGGGTGACACTCACCAGTTTTGCCTCCGCCATGCTGCCTGTTGGGTCGATGATTGTTTTGACCCGGAGTCGTGCGACATGTGATGTCTGTACGTGCTCCAGTTCACCGAAGCCACTAATAATGATATGCGGGTTCAGGCAGCTACGGCGTTGCATGCTAGATTTAGGTTGCTGCAACACACTTGGTTTGTTGCTGCCCCGAGATTGCCCCGTTTTGCTTATAGGGACGAGGACTTCGGGTTGGGAGTCGCTTCGGTTCTGGTTCCCTCCACCCCTCCTAGTCATTTCCCCTCTGTTGTTCATCTGGTTTCCCCAGATAAACAACAGAGGGGGAAATAACTTCCCCTTGCTTCCCGCTCTGAAGCGTCTGACGGTTTCGGAGTCGGGGCAGGGTCTAGCAAGGGTCTAGCAGGGTATAAGTGGTGTTGAGACTCGGGGGTGTCCCCTTCTGGGGTTGTGGCAGAGGCATTCGAGCCTGGTCCTTCAGCCAGAGCTTCTTGGTCTAGCCAGTGGGCTCCCTTTGTCCTTGCGCTTTCGGCAGCTCTTGCTTTTTCTTTAGAAGCAGGGGGTTTGGAGGCCTTCTCAGCCCCAGATCCTCAGGGAGAGGTTCCCGGGGGTGGGGAGGGGTTGCCTTGGGGGCCTTAGGCCCTGTTGGACCCCCGCTTGGGTTTTTATGCCCTCAGAGCGAGGCTTAGTATTACAAGGAGAGGGGTTCTCTTTCGTTCCCTCCGCATACAAATTGGATTTGGTGTCTTCCCCTCCCCGGATTCAGTTCTGTGATCCTGTGGATTCCTCAGTTAAGTCTTTCCAGAGTTTTTCGGCTTCCTGCATTTCATCTTCTGAGGTGCGGGAAGCCCTTGTGGCTTACCTTCTGCATGACCCGGATTATGCTTTCATGGTGGATCCGCATTCCTTCATGTACGGTTCGTCCTGTCCCTACTGGGTTCGTTATGAAGTTCCGGAGTCGTCTTGGTTGGCAGACTGTCCTCTTTTTTTCGTTGGAGGCTTGTCACACGTTCTGTCGGTCCCGCGTCTTGACTGGCGGGAGACTCTGACAACATTTCAGGTTTTCCTGGACGGCCACTTTGAGCACCTCAATGCTTGTTTGTTCGCCCCTGTCCTTCCTCGGTATGTTGGTGTTGTGCAACTTTACGTGCAGCTTCCTTCCTTTCCAGCTGCCTTGGTTGCTGAGAATTTGTGTACTAGTGGCCTGCTTGCTTCGGCCCTGCATTTCTTTTTCCCTCCTTGAGCTGTCCTCGGATTGGCTTGAGTTGGATGTCGGGGGAGCTCGGGGCCACTGCCCTCTGCGGTGCAGATGTTGACTGCTTTGTTGTAGCTCTTCCCGGAAGGGTCGTGTCAGGGCTCGGGGTTCCTTTTATCGTGGTAGGCCAGTGGCGTTGGATTCGGGGCAGGCACAGCCTTCGGTTCCGTCTGTTTCTGGTCGGTGCGGTGATCGCTCTACCCGCCGCTCAGTTTCTCTAAACCCTTAACATACTAGGGGTATAATATCCTTTGTTCCCCACAGGAGCATGTAATTTTGAAAAAAAAAAAATTCTTCCTAATCTGTTAATTTGTGTTCACTGATCATGGGAAAAATAATAAAAAAATCGTAAGTGACATATATTGCCCACTATAGGGCTGGGAAGTCTGGCAAAAAACAGGCCGGAGTTGCCACAAAGAGATAATTACCTAATTATTTCAATGTCTCTGATTGATTTTTCGTAGTTTTTTTGCTGTAATATTATTCAATAGTGTGTAGTGTGATATATTTATATAATAAAATGAGTGAATCATCCCTGTACTCAAAAATATGGTGTGCATATTGTTGATTCAATTATGTTCATCAAACAGTGAACAAATACTCTGTCGGTTATTACACTATATACACAGGTTATATATAAGTATCTGCATGTTTTGTTCACCATAACGAACCACTAAGTTGCTATTATGAGTCAAAAAGTAACGAGGAGTGACCGCCATGTACCAGCCAGCCACTCACGCCCTCCCTCAAGTCACCTGACTCACCCACATTCTCCTCCCACAATACTGTTTTTGGTTTTATTCACTATATACCGATGCTATATAAAAGTATCTACATTCGTGTTCACCATAACGGACCACTAAGTTGGTATGCTGAGTGGCAGTGGCAGCCTGCCACTGGCTGCCACTCCCTCCCTCCCTCACCTCACCTGACTTTCCACCATTCTCCACCCACCATACTGTTTTTGCTTTTATATACAGACGTTATAGATAAGTATTTACATGTTTTGTTCACCATAACTGTACATCTAAGCTTGTATGGTGAGTAAAGGCACAAAGACGTAGGACCTCACACAGTCAGCTGATGGCTGCCGCCCTCAAGGCCAGACGCACTAATATTTCTCTTACAACAATACTGTTTGTGGTGTTATTACGCTATATACACACACACATTATATATATAAATATCTACTTGTTTTATTCACCATACTTGTACAAATAAACTGGTATGGTGCCCAAAGACCACTGTGGTAACCAGTAAACATGATAAATTGTGCAGACGACGCCACCGCCCTCACCAAAATAGTGGCTCCCAACCTACTCCTCTTGCTGTTTATACCCTCTGTACACATGTTATATATAAGTATCTACATTTGTGTTCACCATAGCGAACCACTAAGCTGGTATGGTGAGTGCAGTCAATAAAAGGTGGCCACACACAGTCAGAAGACATCACACCACCCTCCCTCCATGGCGCACAGCGCTAAATATCACCACAATCCTGCTATTATCAGAACCCTAGTCAGTTTTATCACAGTCAGGGGTCTTCTGTAATAATATCATCGCTACATAATAGCATGAACAAGTGTATTATGGCATTTTTAGGCAATGCTGTGGTTACAAGCTGGACAGCAGTGCTGTGAGCTCATGCTGCGTGCGTCAGGCTTGGTCGCTCACTCAATACTGAGGCCCCTAACACCCAGGGGTTCGGCCCACAATTTTTTTTTTTAAATGGGGTCTGTTTACAAGAGCCCTGATGAAGGTGTGGTGAACCCCGTGTATCCGCGGGCCGTTTAAATCTTGCGTAGTACTCCAACACCATAGTACTCATCATATGACGTGAAGCGCAGTTGACTGGAACAACTTGCAACACGTCATATGATGTGATGCGCACTTTAAGGGTAAGGTGCATTGGCTCTTTCGCGGTTCGTCCCATTGACGGGGCAATGGGGGGGGCTTGCCCTGTTTTCTCGCCTCTGGTCCCACGATTCGTGAGCACTTTGTGACCAGTGCTTACCAGGCTGGCCAGGGCGGTGAGGTCCATCTTTTCGTCGGGCTCACACCTCGGTCCGGGAGTTCACGGCGGTGTGGATGTCACTCCGGAGGGCTCGAGTCGCTCGCGGATCAACGATCCGGCTCCATTCGGACTGTTCTCCTCTGGTTCATTTCCTGAACGGAGGGGGTTCGATGCGATCCTTGGCTCTTTGGGGCTGGTCGCTTCAGATGATTCGTCTGCTGAGTTCTCGGGGTTTGTCTCCTGGCAGTTCACGTCCGGGGGGTGTCCACCTTCTTGGCAGACAGCTTGTCTCGTTTCCTTCCCCTTTCCACGTCATGGACAGTCGATGACGAATCCTTCAGTTGGCTGTGCCAGACGTTCAGGACTCTGGACGTGGATCTCTTCATGTCGGCTTGGTCGAGGCGTCTCCTGGTATACGTGGCGCTCTTCCCTGACTGCGAGGCCGTTGGGGTCGACGCCTTAAGGGAGGAATGGGCAAGGTGGGGTTACCTGTACCTCCTTCCCCTGGTTCAGCTTTTGCTCTAGGTCCTGGCTCACTTGGAGACTTACCAGGGAAGAGTTGTCCTTCTGGTTCCTTGGTTTCAGGTGCTGCTTGCACGATGTCCAAACCCGAAGGTCTTGCCGCGGCTCCGCCTCTTTCAGCGGATCGGTCCAGCCCGGTTCGAGGCTGGTTCGGTCTTCTCCTCGAGTCTTCACCTCTGGAGTTTTTGACTCTGGTTTATCATCACTTGTATGGTGCGGAGGTCATTTTTTTTTAATTACCTAAGTGTAATTACCCAAGTGTAGTTACAGGATGAGAGCTACGCTCGTGGTGTCCCGTCTTCCCAGCACTCTTTGTCATATAAAGCTTTGAAACTACTGACGGTCTTGGCCTCCACCACTTTCTCCCCTAACTTGTTCCAACCGTCTACCACTCTGTTTGCGAAAGTGAATTTTCTTATTTCTTCGGCATCTGTGTTTAGCTAGTTTATATCTATGACCTCTTGTTCTTAAAGTTCCAGGTCTCGGGAAATCTTCCCTATCGATTTTATCAATTCCTGTTACTATTTTGTATGTAGTGATCATATCACCTCTTTTTCTTGTGTCTTCTAGTTTTGGCATATTTAATGCCTCTAACCTCTCCTCGTAGCTCTTGCCCTTCAGTTCTGGGAGCCACTTAGTAGCATGTCTTTGCACCTTTTCCAGTTTGTTGATGTGCTTCTTAAGATATGGGCACCACACAACGCTGCATATTCTAGCTTTGGCCTAACAAAAGTCGTGAACAATTTCTTTAGTATATCGCCATCCATGTATTTAAAAGCAATTCTGAAGTTAGAAAGCGTGGCATAGGCTCCTCGCACAATATTCTTTATGTGGTCCTCAGGTGATAGTTTTCTATCTAGAACCACCCCTAGATCTCTTTCTTTATCAGAATTCTTTAAAGATTTCTCACATAATATATAGGTTGTGTGGGGTCTATGTTCTCCTATTCCACATTCCATAACATGGCATTTATTAACATTAAATTCCATTTGCCAAGTGGTGCTCCATGTACTTATTTTGTCCAGGTCTTCTTGAAGGGCATGACAATCATCTAAGTTTCTTATCCTTCCTATTATCTTAGCATCATCAGCAAACATGTTCATATAATTCTGTATACCAACTGGTAGATCATTTATGTAGACAATAAACATCACTGGTGCAAGAACTGAACCCTGTGGTACTCCACTTGTGACATTTCTCCAGTCCGATACATTGCCTCTGATCACTGCCCTCATTTTTCTATCAGTCAGAAAATTTTTCATCCATGTTAGAAGCTTACCTGTCACCCCTCCAATATTTTCCAGTTTCCAGAACAACCTCTTATGTGGAACTCTGTCGAAAGCCTTTTTTAGGTCCAGATAGATGCAGTCAACCCAACCATCTCTTTCCTGTAATATCTCTGTTGCTCGATCATAGAAACTGAGTAAATTCGATACACAGGATCTTCCAGATCGAAAACCATACTGTCTGTCTGATATTATATCATTTCTCTCCAGGTGTTCTACCCATTTAGTTTTAATTATTTTTTCCAATATTTTGACTATTACACTTGTCAATGATACAGGTCTATAATTAAGGGGGTCTTCCCTGCTTCCACTTTTGTAGATTGGAACTATGTTAGCCTTTTTCCACACATCAGCTACAACTCCTGTAAACAGGGATGCCTGAAAAATCAGTTGAAGTGGAATGCTGAGCTCAGGTGCACATTCTCTCAGAACCCATGGTGAAACTCCATCTGGACCAACTGCTTTGTTCTTACTTAGCTCCTTGAGCATTTTTTCCACTTCGTCTCTAGACACCTCTATGTGCTCTATGTTGTTCTCTGGAATTCTTATTGTGTCTGGTTCCCTAAAGATTTCATTTTGTACAAACACACTTTGGAACTTTTCGTTTAGTGTTTCACACATTTCCTTTTCATTTTCCGTGAATCTATTTCCCATTTTCAACCTCTGAATATTATCCTTTACCTGCAATTTGTTGTTTATGAATTTATAGAATAGACCTGGTTCTGTTTTACATTTGTCTGCAATCCCTTTTTCAAAATTTCTTTCTGCCTCTCTCCTCACTGCTGTGTAGTTGTTTCTCGCATCTTTGTATCGTTGGTATGTTTGGGGTTTGGCCTCTTCCTGTATTGATTCCATTTTTGTGTCTTTTGGTCTCTGGCCCTCTCGCAATTCCTATTGAACCAATCCTGTTTCCTAGTTCTGCATCTCTGTTTTGGTATAAATTTTTTGTGCCTTTATCATATATTTCACAAAACTTGACATACATCTCATTCACTTCCTTGCCTAGCAACAAGTCTGTCCAATTATACTCACTAAAAAAATTTCTAAGGTTGCCATAATGTCCTCTCTTGAAGTCAGGTTTTTCAACTGCTTCATCCTCCTTATTTTCTTCCAGATTATAACGCATTGCATACTTTATTCCCAAAAAGACATGGTCACTTTTACCCAAGGGAGGAAGGTACTGAATGTCAAATACTTCTTCCTCCTTCCTGGTAAATATCAAATCTAGCATGGAGGGAACGTCCCCTTCCCTCATCCTCGTAGCTTGTTTAACATGTTGATACAAGAATGTTTCCAGGATGAGGTCTACAAATTTACAGGTCCAAAAATCTTCTGTTTTAGCTTCATATGCTTCCCAGTCTATGGATTTCAAGTTGAAGTCACCAACTATCAACAGTCGTGACCTATCGTTATCCGCTCTCGCTATAATCTCTCTCATTATTGTTATAAGACCTTCTCGTTTACTATCTAGCTCCTCCTTTGACCATGTGCTGCTTGGTGGTGGACTATATGCATTTATGACCATTAGTTTATCATCTTCATGGCAGATCTCTAGTGCTATTATGTCAACCTCTTGTGGATTGGCAGTCATTATTTCCTTCACCTTTATGTGTTCTTTCACCAGCACAGCAACGCCACCGCCTTTCCTAATTTTTCTGTCCCTTCTCCAAATTGAGTAGCCCCTTGGGAATATGACCTCATTTAAAATATCATCTTCAAGTTTTGTCTCCGTGAGTGCAACAATGTCTGGTGTCTGCATCTGTATTACATCACTTAACTCCAATATCTTCGATCTTACTCCATCTATGTTGGTGTATGCAATCTTCAGGAACTTGTTCCCCCTCTCCTTATTCTTCACTCCCCCTCTCTCTATTGATTTTGTTGGTTTGCCTTTATGTACCACTTTACTGGTCTGCCTACCCCTAACACTTTGTAGAAAAAAGAATTGATTTCTTCTTCATTCCTGCTCTCATTTAAACGTTTTGCCTCAGCGAGGTTCAGTTTCAGCTTCTCTCTGTCTTCTCTTGAAAGATCTCGTCTTAACGACCACATTTTCCCATCCTCATCACTTTGTAATTTCTAGCATTCCTTAGTACTTCTTCCATCTGCTTGGCACCGTTTAGGGTGATCCTCAAAGGTCGATCTTTCCCTTTTACATATCTGCCTATTCTCCTGTAGTCGCACACATTCTCTATGGTTGTAAGACCTTCCACGAGGCCAACAATTTTATCTACTACTTTTGCTTCTTCTACAGCTCTTTCTGACCTAGATGTTATCTCCTTTTCTTTGCAGCCAAAAATTATCAGGGACTTACTCCGATCAACTGTGTTTTGCACCAACCTCGGGTTAGATGCCAATTCCTTTCTCACTTCCAGCCTAATGTTTGTTTTATCTTGGTTGCTGCATTTTGGGCTTCCTTTACTGCTGCTTCCATTTTTCCTTCTCCTTGGCCACTTGTGCATAGGTGAGTTGCATATCTTTCTTGCACTGTTCTATTCCCTGTGTAACTTCCTCCATCTGTGCTGACAAAAGCTGTTTCTCCTCTTGAATTTCCTTGCCTAGCCTATTGTAATCATTTATGTTTAAATTTGCTCTAACTTCTTCCAAAGCTATTTTTAAGAGTATATTTTCTTCTTCCATGGCTTTGCAATTTGTTTCCAATTGACTCTTTTCCTTGCGCAAGTCTTTCACTAAACCCTCAAGACCTAAACTTTGCTATTCAAATGATCATTACTTTCTTTCAATTTACTAATTATTTCTACATGAGAGTTCACTATAGTATCTAATTTTACCAACTTGTTGTGTAGACTGCTAATATCAATGCTTTCTTCATTGAATCCACAAAATCAAGCTTGTTTTGTATTTCCTCTTGTCAGTGGCCATCTTGAATGTTCTTCTCTGCACTGTAAACACTATAGGGGCAACTTTTTCTCACCCAATTTTTCACTTCCCTTAGCACATTCCTATTATCTCATCTATTTTTCAAAAGCACTATACCTTTATGATCTCTGGGACACCACTCACTATCTCAACCTGTACTACAATACTTAGGATTGTTGAAATATGCTGGAGCTCCTCTGAGCAAGTGTTGACCCTGGGGGTGTCACCTTTTTGAATGNTGTGCGTAAGTGGTACACGGTTTGTTCAATTATCTTCCCCCAAATGTCCGCTTGCTCTTCCAGATCTTAAACACCACCTGGACTCCTTGCCGAGCCTGTGCTCCTGCTGGGTGATTTCATTTGTCGACATACCCTATGGGGGATGTTCTGACAAACACCCGAGGTCGCCATCTCGAACCATTCATCCTCTCTTCTTCCCTGTCTCTTCTGAATTCTGGAGAGCCAACTCATTTAGACTCTCGACTCGCACCCCTTTCCTGTCTTGATCTTTCTCTTTGCTTGTCTTCCCTTTACTTAGATTTCGCTTGGCGGGTTCTTGATGACCTCCATGGCAGTGACCATTTTCCCATCCTTGTTTCTTTTTTCTCTTTTCACCCTCCCATCTCCTTCCCTAGGTGGCAGTTTGCCGAGGCTGACTGTCCGCTCTTTACCCTCCGTGCTACTGTCTCCGTCCTCTCCATTCTGCCTCTCCTCGCGCCCTCCTTCTTTTTTATGACACCGTCTTCGACGCTACCCTCCACTCTATTCCTCGCTTTTCCTCTCGTGGAATGCGGAAGTGCAATCCCTGGTGGAATGTGGATTGTGCTCGGGCTGCCACTGTAAGCGTGCAGCCTGGAAGAGACATCGTCGCCGGCAGACGCCTGAATCTTTTCTTTTGTTTCGGAATAGTATTTATGGTCACGTCATGGTATTTACTGAGTCTGTTTTAATCGGGTCTGGGAGTCGTCATCAGTCCCTGAGGACTGGCTTGATGCTGTCGTCCTCCCTGTTCGGAAACCAGGGTCTCTCGGGTCATCCCCCCCAAGGACTATCTGCCCATACAAGTTGTGTCTGCAAGCTCTTTTGAACGTATGGTTACATTCATCTGATGTGATTCTTAGAGCACTAGCACCACCTCTCCCCTTCTCAATTTGATTTTTGCAAGTGCTGCAGCACAACAGATGTCCTGGTGAACTTGGAAGTCCATATTCGTACTGCTTTTGCTGCGAAGACCTCCGTTGTTGCCGTCCTTTTTGACCTGGAAAAGGCTTACGACACTATCTGGCGGTATCATATCTGTCGTCCAACTTCATTCTTTAGCCTTCATGGGAATCTCCCTCTCTTCCTTCAAAGTTTCCTCTCTCGTCGTTCCTTTTGAGTGAGGCTTGGTACCGCTCTCTCTGCCCCTTTTAGGCAATATGAGGGTGTGCCCCAAGGTAGTGTTCTGAGCACTACTCTTTTTCTTGTTGCTCTCAATGGTCTCCTTTCCTCCCTTTCTTCTGGCGTCTTCTCCACACTCTATGTAGACGATCTTACCCTTTGCTGTCGGAGTGATGATTCGCTTCATCTTCAACGGCAGCTTCAACTTGTGATTGATGCCATGTTGTCTTGGGCAACCGATCATGGCTTTAACCCTCAAACCGCGCATATCATATATAAATGATATCAGTGACAAAACCGAAACCGCGTATATCATTTACATATGATTTCGTGTCTAGCGCTATAATTTAAACGCCCCGTCTGGGATAGGGGCAGCTATAGTACAGCCACGAAAGATAGTTGCCAGATGCCACCTAGAAAAAAAATCCAGGCCAACATTCTTGGGTGTTAGAGCGTGAGTATTGAGCAAGCCACCAAGGCTGGCGCACGCAGCACGAGCTCACAGCACCGCTGTTCAGCTTGTGACCACAGCATCGCCTACAAATGCCATAATATAAATGATACTGCTATTATTTAGCAGTGATAGTATTACTGAAGCCCCCTGACTGTGATAAAACTGACCAGGATTCTGATAATAGCGTGATTGTGGTGATATTTAGTGCTGTGCTCCATTGAGGAAGGAGTAAGGCTGTGGAAGGAGGGTTGTGGCATCATCTTCTGACTGTGTGTGACCATCATTTATTGACTGCACTCACCATACCAGCTTAGTGTTTCGCTGTGGTGAACACAAATGTAGATACTTATATATAACGTGTGTATAGTGTGAGATAACAGCGAGAGGAGTAGGTTGGGAGCCGCCATTTTGGTAATTACCTAAGTGTAATTACCTAAGTGTAGTTGCAGGATGAGAGCTACGCTCGTGGTGTCCCGTCTTCCCAGCACTCTTTGTCATATAACGCTTTGAAACTACTGACGGTCTTGGCCTCCACCACCTTCTTCCCTAGCTTGTTCCAACCGTCTACCACTCTGTTTGCGAAAGTGAATTTTCTTATATTTCTTCGGCATCTGTGTTTAGCTAGTTTATATCTATGCCCTTTTGTTTTTAAAGTTCCAGGTCTCAGGAAATCTTCCCTATCGATTTTATCAATTCCTGTTACTATTTTGTATGTAGTGATCATATCACCTCTTTTTCTTCTGTCTTCTAGTTTTGACATATTTAATGCCTCTAACCTCTCCTCGTAGCTCTTGCCCTTCAGTTCTGGGAGCCACTTAGTAGCATGTCTTTGCACCTTTTCCAGTTTGTTGATGTGCTTCTTAAGATATGGGCACCACACAACCGCTGCATATTCTAGCTTTGGCCTAACAAAAGTCGTGAGGGAGGAGCGTCGTCTGCACGACTTGGCATGTTGTTTACTGATGGCCACTATGGTCTTTGGGCACCATACCAGCTTATTTGTACAGGTATGGTGAATAAAACAGGTATATACTTATATATCATGTGTGTGTATATAGCGTAATAACACCACAAACAATACTGTTGGAAGACAAATATTAGTGCGTCTGGCCTTGAGGGCGGCCGCCGATCAGCTGACTGTGTGAGTAGCTACGTCTTTTTGCCTTTACTCACCATACAAGCTGAGATGTACAGTTATGGTGAACAAAATATGTAAATACGTACATATAACGTCTGTGTATAGTGAATAAATGCAAAAACAGTATTGTGGGAGGTGAATGAGGGTGAGTGAGGTGGTGTTGAGGGAGGGAGTGGCAGTGAGTGGCTCGCTAGTGTGTGGCGGCCACTCCTCGTTGCTTTTTGACTCACAAGACCAACTTAGTAGTTCGTTATGGTGATCAAAACATGCAGATACTTATATATAACCTGTGTATATAGTGTAACAACAGCAAAACTATTTGTTTATTGTTTTATGAACATAATAATTGAGTCACTAATTTGTACACCATAATTTTGAGTACAGCAATGGTTCACACATTTTATAATATAAATATACCACAATTCACTGTATGGAATAATATTACTGCAAGAAAACTAAGAAAAAGTCAATCAGAGACATTGAAATAATTAGGTAATAATATATTTGTGGCAACTGCCGTCTGACAGCTCGGGCAGAGTAGACCTCGTCTGGCGAAGGCTCTGCCAACGCCCCTTTTTTGCCACACTTCCCTACCCTATTGCGGCTAAAATATGCCACCTACGATTTTTTGTTATTTTTTCTGTGATCAGGGAACGAAAATGAACACTTCTATAGGACGAAAGAATTTTTTGGATTTTTTTTTTGTTGCGCCTGTGGGTGTGAATTCCATTTGGGCCCCTAGCGGTTTGAGGGTTAAGTTCTCTGCGTCTAAGACTTGTGCTATGACTTTTACTCGGAAGCGTGTCATTCTTTGTCCCTCTTTGTCACTTTATGGACATCCCCTTATGTACAAGGATTCCACTAAGCTTCTGGGATTAATCTTTGACACTTGTTTGTCTTGATCAGCCCATATCTCTTCCCTCTGCGCTGAATGCTCTAAGGCCCTTTTCCTCCTTAAGGTTTTGTCCCATACTTCTTGGGGGGTGGGTAGGCGTACGCTCCTCTCTTTACATTCTTCACTTGTCCTGTCTAAACTCGATTATGGTTGCCCTGCTTACTTGTCCGCTTCTCCTTCGACTCTTCGCCGTCTTGATGCTTTGCACCATGTTGGGTTGCACCTCAGCTCTGGTGCCTTTCGTTCGACTCCCGCCCTCAGCTTGTATGTTGCCACTGAATTCCTATCTCTCCAGGACCTCCATGATCGCTACTGTCTTCGCTATTTGGCGCGGTCCTTGCAACATCCTTCCTCTCGCCTCTGTCGTGCTTTGACTTTTACCCCCCCCCCCCCTGTAGTTCCTGTTCCTCTTCACCATCTCCCTCTTTCTGTCTGGCTATCTCGCTTACAGGCCTCTTTCCATTCGTCTTTCTCATATTTCTCCTCATATTATTCCTTCCTTGCCCCCGTAGATGGTCCCCCCTCCGAAGTTTGTACATCCTTGACCCGCATTAACCCTTCCACTGCTCAGGGATCCTGAGGACATTTACACCCCTGTGCGCAAGAAAAAAAAATCAAAATTTTTTTTTCGTCTTCTAAACATGTTAATTTGTGTCCCCTGAGCACGAGAAAAATATAAAAAATCGTAGGTGACTTATTTTGGGCGCAATTGACCGAGGAAGTCTGCCATAAAGTGGGCATTGACAGAGCGGTCGTCAGAGCCGGTCAGCGTCACCCGCGCTGACAGGTGGGAGATGCCACAAAGATATTATTACCTAATTGATTGTTTCAATGTCTCCGATTGATTTTTTCTTAGTTTTTTGCAGTAATATTATTCAATAGTGTGCATTGTAATATATTTATGTAATAAAAGTGGTGAATAATCGCTATACTCAAAAGTATGGTGTGCATATTAGTGATTCAATTATTATGTTCATAAAACAATAAACAAATAGTTTTGCTGCTATCACACTCTATACACAGGTTATATATAAGTATCTGCATGTTTTGTTCACCATAACGAACCACTAAGTTGGTATTGAGAGTCGAAAAGCAACAAGGAGTTAACGCCACACACCAGCCAGCCACTCGCTGCCACTCCCTCAACACACGTACTAAACTTTCTCCCTCAACAATACCATTTGTGGTGTTATTACACTGTATACAGACATTATATATAAGTATGTATATATTTTGTTCACCACAACTGTACAGCTAAGCTGATACTGTATAGTTAGTTCAGGCACTAAGAGTCGTCGCTATGCACAGCTGGCGGCTGGCGGCTCCCTCACTCATTCAAGGTCACACACACTAAACTTTCTCCTCCAACAATACTGTTTGCAGTGTTATTACCCTATATACACATATTATATATAAGTATCTACATGTTTTATGCACTGTAACTGTACACCTAAGCTTGTAGTGCGCCCAAAGAGCATAGTGGCCACCCTCTAAACAGCTAGACAAATCGTGCAGACGATGTCACCTCCGTCACCCAAATGGCTCCTCCCAGCATAATCCTTTTGCTGTTATTACACTAATACACACATTATATATAAATATCTACATTTGTGTTCACCATAGAGAACCATTGAGCTGGTATGGTGAATGCAAACAGTAACAGGTGGCCACACAGTCAGTAAACGATGCTATCTCCCTCCATCTCTCTCAGCATCACTCCACTCTCAGTGCTAATTATTACAACAATCCTGCTATTATCACAACCCTGGTTATTTATATCACAGTCAGGGGTCATCTGTAATATTGTCAACGATAAATAATAACAATTATATATTTATTTTGACATTTTTCGGCGATGCTGTGGTTACAGGCTGAACAGCAATGCTGATCGCTCATACTGCGTGCGCCAGCCTTGGTTGCTCCAACAGTACTGTGCCTCTCACACCTGAGAATATTGCCCACGATTTTTTTTTTAAATGGCGTCTGTTTACAAGAACGCTGAGGAAGTTAATGTGAACCCCGTGTAGCCGCGGGCCATTTGAATCAGGCCTGGCACCCTATGGCGAATATATACGCCATGCGCACCGTGGGACATGTTACTCAGGGCGTATATATATGCCATGCGCAGTTTAAGGGTTAATAAAGCTTTTACTCCTCCTACGGTTCTGAAACGCCTTTTTCTTGAGAACTTTTCTTCACTCTCCACAAGGAGGGGTCCTCAGTCCCTTGTTGTTCAATGTTCTGATGTATAAACTTATTAAAGATCTTTCAACTAATAATGAAGACACTCTCATTTGTTATGCTGATGATATATGTTTACAGGCTGCCTCCGTGCCTAGAATGCAAGTTCTGCTCGATGCTTTTGCTACTAGAGCTGAGGAATGTGGCCTACTTATCTCTGTACAGAAAACTCATGCCCTCATTCCATGTAGTATTCCACCAGCCAATTATCATATAGATGGGCGAGTACTTGAGAACTGCGAGTCTTACAGATACCTTGGTGTCCCCATTAACGACCCTGGGTATCTTTCTTCTTTCAAGAGGAGACTCTGGGAGAAATTAAAGCCCTTGAGGGTCCTTGTTGGTGTCAATCATGGAATTAACATGAGACTTGCTAAAATGTTTTGTGTATCATTTATACACTCTGTGATTGACTACAATGTTCTACATCTCACACTGTATACAGACAATGAGCTGAAATCTCTTGAAACCTTGCAAAATGAAGCTATGTGTCTCATCCTTGGGGCTCCAAAGTCCACGAAAATAGTTAATATGAGAATAGAGTTAAAATTACCTAATATAAGTGAAAGAATTTTGTCCATTAGCACAGTTTTCGGTGTGAAAGCGTTGAGTAGATCTCGGCAGTACATGAAGTTTCAAGTAAAACTTTCTAATATGCTACACTCAGCTGAGGTCCATAGAAGAAGAGCGAAATCTGATTATGTATTTTGGTTCTACAAGGTAGCCAATTCCATCAAAATCTTAAATATGTACCCAACTCAATTAATGATTAATCAACCAATTACTCCATGGGATAACTATGATCTATCAGTTGATTTTGTAAATGCGCCCAAGAAAGATAGTGTACACTCTACATTATTAAAACAGTTAACACTGAAAAGCATCACTGAAAGTACTCAGAGTATGGGTAACGATATGTATCAGTGCTATACCGACGGCTATGTAGAAGAAGGTGGACGAGGTACCGGATGTTTATGTAATATATTTGAACAATCTTCTCTCGTACATACAGAAATGAAGCGCGTCAGTGGGCAAGTACAACTCAAACCGAACTTGCAGGCATATACCTTGCCACTGAATTTTTAAATCACAAAGGCAGTGGACTTACATATTGTGACTCGCAGAGTGCACTCCTGGCACTGAATGCACATAGTAGTGACACCCAGAAAATAGTCAGTGATATTCGAATGAATGGTTTAGCTGCTAAAGAAAACAGATTTGAAATTAAATTCCTATGGATACCATGACATGTTGGCATCTCAAGGCATGACACTGTTGATATGCTTGCAAAGACAGAGTGTAGAAAACCAGTAGTAGAAATTGATATGGGTGTTTCACTAGCAGTGACAAAGAGAATACTTAAACAAATATCTAATGAAGATCTCACCGACGTAACAAATTCACAAAGACCTGAAATTTGCAGTATTAAATATTATGATAGATATCGCGAGGAGACATTCACATATGGGACTAATAGAGCAAGAACTCGGCAATGTGATGTCATAGTTGCCAGAATACACCTGGGATATAGACGTGTCTGGCAACTTTCTCAAAACACAAATGTCGAGTACACAATGTGTCAACTTTGTGAAAGAGAAAACATGCACTCACTTGAACATTATATTGTAGAATGTCCCATATTGACTGACTTTCGCCCTCCTGGGCTAAGGTATGCTGAACTGTGTAATTACTATATGAGTACTGGAACACTTGATGATATATTGGACTTGTACCCTAGATTAACCATGTAATGTAACTATATAACCTGAGCTTGTAAAAGCATCTTAATCACCTTCAGTGGTTAAGTTCTTAGTTGCACACTAGTTTCTCTTGTCAGCTATCTCACCCTGTCAGAGTAAAAGAGACAAATATATGTGTATATATGTTAGTATATTTTGGTAGCAGTCTCTCTTGTAAACATATGTTGTTAAATATGACCGAAAAAGTAAGATTAATAATTCCAACATGAATTTTCTCAATATTTCTTATGTTTCTTTTTACTGTCGATGGTAATTGAAAAATCAATTCTCCCAAATTAATTTTTATTTCTAGTCTGACACGACACTGAAACACGTTTCGTAATAACTTATTACATTTTCAAAGACTTTAGTTTACACACACAACTGTAACACTAAACAGAGTTTTACTATGCTAACATTTAAACAGCTTTTGTCTTATATACAGTGGTACCTCGGAACACGAGTGTCTCTGTATGCGAGTTTTTCGGAATACGAGCAGGATTTCCTCGGAAAATATGTCTCGGAAGGTGAGGGTTACCTCGGAACGCGAGTTTGTTGATACGTGTACAGGCTGACTAGCGCGTGGTGGCATGGCGATCGCACCTCAGTTTACCAGTGTCTCGTGCCAGTGACTATCCCACCTGAATTCTTCACAAGGATTTACAGTTTTTTGTCGTTTTTTGGGCCATTTGAGCACAAAAGTTGTCATTATATATCTTGCTATGGGTCTCAAGAAAGCCATTGGTAAGGTTCAACCTAAGAAAATAGCTGTTAGTAGAGGATGTCCCTTCATGATTAAGAAAATGTGTGAAGTATGGGAAGAACTGCAAAGTTTTGTTGAAAAAACTCACCCAGATAAAGCTGTAGTAGGCCATTGCATTGACCTTTTAAATGATAATGTGATGTCTTACTACAGACAAATGTTAAAATGTAGGGAAAAACAAGTGTCTTTAGACAAATTCTTAGTAAGACAAGCAAGTCCTAGTGGTATGCTGGCAAAATGTGCTAGAGTGCGCATACCAGTGAAGTCCTCACTGCCTGATGTAATTACCTAAGTGTAATTACCTAAGTGTAGTTACAGGATGAGAGCTACACTCGTGGTGTCCCGTCTTCCCAGCACTCTTTGTCATATAACGCTTTGAAACTACTGACGGTCTTGGCCTCCACCACCTTCTCACTTAACTTGTTCCAACCGTCTACCACTATATTTGCGAAGGTGAATTTTCTTACGTTTCTTCGGCATCTGTGTTTAGCTAGTTTAAATCTATGGCCTCTTGTTCTTGAAGTTCCAGGTCTCAGGAAATCTTCCCTGTCGATTTTATCAATTCCTGTTACTATTTTGTACGTAGTGATCATATCGCCTCTTTTTCTTCTATCTTCTAGTTTTTGCATATTTAATGCCTCTAACCTCTCCTCATAGCTCTTGTCCTTCATTTCTGGGAGCCACTTAGTGGCATGTCGTTGCACCTTTTCCAGTTTGTTGATGTGCTTCTTAAGATAAGGGCACCATACAACCGCTGCATATTCCAGCTTTGGTCTAATAAAAGTCGTGAACAATTTCTTTAGTATTTCTCCATCCATGTATTTAAAAGCAATTCTTAGGTTAGAAAGTGTAGCATAGGCTCCTCGCACAATGTTCTTGATGTGGTCCTCAGGTGACAGTTTTCTATCTAAAACCACCCCTAGATCCCTTTCTTTATCAGAATTCTTTAAAGATTTCTCACATAATTTATAGGTTGTGTGGGGTCTATGTTCTCCAATTCCACATTCCATAACATGGCATTTATTCACATTAAATTCCATTTGCCAAGTGTTGCTCCAAATACTTATTTTGTCCAGGTCTTCTTGAAGGGCATGACAATCATCTAGGTTTCTTATCTTCCCTATTATCTTAGCATCATCAGCAAACATGTTCATGTAATTCTGTAATCCCTCTGGTAGATCGTTTATGTAGACAATGAACATTACCGGTGCAAGAACTGAACCCTGTGGTACTCCACTCGTGACATTCCTCCAATCCGATACCTTGCCTCTGATTACGGCCCTCATTTTTCTGTCAGTTAGGAAATTTTTCATCCATGTTAGTAGCTTACCCGTCACCCCTCCAATATTTTCCAGTTTCCAGAACAACCTCTTATTGGGAACTCTGTCGAAAGCCTTTTTTAGGTCCAGATAGATGCAGTCAACCCAACCATCTCTTTCCTGTAAAATCTCTGTTGCTCGATCATAAAAACTGAGTAAGTTCGTTACACAGGATCTTCCAGATCGAAAACCATACTGTCGGTCTGATATTATATCATTTCTCTCCAGGTGTTCTACCCATTTAGTTTTAATTATTTTTTCCAATATTTTGACTATTACACTTGTCAATGATACAGGTCTATAATTAAGGGGGTCTTCCCTGCTTCCACTTTTGTAGATTGGAACTATGTTAGCCTTTTTCCACACATCAGCTACAACTCCTGTAAACAGGGATGCCTGAAAAATCAGCTGAAGTGGAATGCTGAGCTCAGGTGCACACTCTCTCAGAACCCATGGTGAAACTCCATCTGGACCAACTGCCTTGTTCTTACTTAGCTCCTTGAGCATTTTTTCCACTTCGTCTCTAGTCACCTCTATGTGCTCTATGTTGTTCTCTGGAATTCTTATTGTGTCTGGTTCCCTAAAGATTTCATTTTGTACAAACACACTTTGGAACTTTTCGTTTAGTGTTTCACACATTTCCTTTTCATTTTCCGTGAATCTATTTCCCATTATCAACCTCTGAATATTATCCTTTACCTGCAATTTGTTGTTTATGAATTTATAGAATAGACCTGGTTCTGTTTTACATTTGTCTGCAATCCCTTTTTCAAAATTTCTTTCTGCCTCTCTCCTCACTGCTGTGTAGTTGTTTCTCGCATCTTTGTATCGTTTGTATGTTTGGGGGTTTGGCCTCTTCCTGTATTGATTCCATTTTTGTGTCTTTTGGTCTCTGGCCCTCTCGCAATTCCTATTGAACCAATCCTGTTTCCTAGTTCTGCATCTCTGTTTTGGTATAAATTTGTTTGTGCCTTTATCATATATTTCACAAAACTTGACATACATCTCATTCACTTCCTTGCCTAGCAACAAGTCTGTCCAATTATACTCACTAAAAAAATTTCTAAGGTTGCCATAATGTCCTCTCTTGAAGTCAGGTTTTTCAACTGCCTCATCCTCCTTATTTTCTTCCAGATTATAACGCATTGCATACTTTATTCCCAAAAAGACATGGTCACTTTTACCCAAGGGAGGAAGGTACTGAATGTCAAATACTTCTTCCTCCTTCCTGGTAAATATCAAATCTAGCATGGAGGGAACGTCCCCTTCCCTCATCCTCGTAGCTTGTTTAACATGTTGATACAAGAATGTTTCCAGTATGAGGTCTACAAATTTACAGGTCCAAAAATCTTCTGTTTTAGCTTCATATGCTTCCCAGTCTATGGATTTCAAGTTGAAGTCACCAACTATCAACAGTCGTGACCTATCGTTATCCGCTCTCGCTATAATCTTTCTCATTATTGTTATAAGACCTTCTCGTTTACTATCTAGCTCCTCCTTTGACCATGTGCTGCTTGGTGGTGGACTATATGCATTTATGACCATTAGTTTATCATCTTCATGGCAGATCTCTAGTGCTATTATGTCAACCTCTTGTGGATTGGCAGTCATTATTTCCTTCACCTTTATGTGTTCTTTCACCAGCACAGCAACGCCACCGCCTTTCCTAATTTTTCTGTCCCTTCTCCAAATTGAGTAGCCCCTTGGGAATATGACCTCATTTAAAATATCATCTTCAAGTTTTGTCTCCGTGAGTGCAACAATGTCTGGTGTCTGCATCTGTATTACATCACTTAAGATGTTATCACCAAGCAGCACATGGTCAAAGGAGGAGCTAGATAGTAAACGAGAAGGTCTTATAACAATAATGAGAGAGATTATAGCGAGAGCGGATAACGATAGGTCACGACTGTTGATAGTTGGTGACTTCAACTTGAAATCCATAGACTGGGAAGCATATGAAGCTAAAACAGAAGATTTTTGGACCTGTAAATTTGTAGACCTCATACTGGAAACATTCTTGTATCAACATGTTAAACAAGCTACGAGGATGAGGGAAGGGGACGTTCCCTCCATGCTAGATTTGATATTTACCAGGAAGGAGGAAGAAGTATTTGACATTCAGTACCTTCCTCCCTTGGGTAAAAGTGACCATGTCTTTTTGGGAATAAAGTATGCAATGCGTTATAATCTGGAAGAAAATAAGGAGGATGAGGCAGTTGAAAAACCTGACTTCAAGAGAGGACATTATGGCAACCTTAGAAATTTTTTTAGTGAGTATAATTGGACAGACTTGTTGCTAGGCAAGGAAGTGAATGAGATGTATGTCAAGTTTTGTGAAATATATGATAAAGGCACAAACAAATTTATACCAAAACAGAGATGCAGAACTAGGAAACAGGATTGGTTCAATAGGAATTGCGAGAGGGCCAGAGACCAAAAGACACAAAAATGGAATCAATACAGGAAGAGGCCAAACCCCCAAACATACAAACGATACAAAGATGCAAGAAACAACTACACAGCAGTGAGGAGAGAGGCAGAAAGAAATTTTGAAAAAGGGATTGCAGACAAATGTAAAACAGAACCAGGTCTATTCTACAAATTCATAAACAACAAATTGCAGGTAAAGGATAATATTCAGAGGTTGATAATGGGAAATAGATTCACGGAAAATGAAAAGGAAATGTGTGAAACACTAAACGAAAAGTTCCAAAGTGTGTTTGTACAAAATGAAATCTTTAGGGAACCAGACACAATAAGAATTCCAGAGAACAACATAGAGCACATAGAGGTGACTAGAGACGAAGTGGAAAAAATGCTCAAGGAGCTAAGTAAGAACAAGGCAGTTGGTCCAGATGGAGTTTCACCATGGGTTCTGAGAGAGTGTGCACCTGAGCTCAGCATTCCACTTCAGCTGATTTTTCAGGCATCCCTGTTTACAGGAGTTGTAGCTGATGTGTGGAAAAAGGCTAACATAGTTCCAATCTACAAAAGTGGAAGCAGGGAAGACCCCCTTAATTATAGACCTGTATCATTGACAAGTGTAATAGTCAAAATATTGGAAAAAATAATTAAAACTAAATGGGTAGAACACCTGGAGAGAAATGATATAATATCAGACCGACAGTATGGTTTTCGATCTGGAAGATCCTGTGTAACGAACTTACTCAGTTTTTATGATCGAGCAACAGAGATTTTACAGGAAAGAGATGGTTGGGTTGACTGCATCTATCTGGACCTAAAAAAGGCTTTCGACAGAGTTCCCCATAAGAGGTTGTTCTGGAAACTGGAACATATTGGAGGGGTGACGGGTAAGCTACTAACATGGATGAAAAATTTCCTAACTGACAGAAAAATGAGGGCCGTAATCAGAGGCAAGGTATCGGATTGGAGGAATGTCACGAGTGGAGTACCACAGGGTTCAGTTCTTGCACCGGTAATGTTCATTGTCTACATAAACGATCTACCAGAGGGATTACAGAATTACATGAACATGTTTGCTGATGATGCTAAGTTAATAGGGAAGATAAGAAACCTAGATGATTGTCATGCCCTTCAAGAAGACCTGGACAAAATAAGTATTTGGAGCAACACTTGGCAAATGGAATTTAATGTGAATAAATGCCATGTTATGGAATGTGGAATTGGTGAACATAGACCCCACACAACCTATAAATTATGTGAGAAATCTTTAAAGAATTCTGATAAAGAAAGGGATCTAGGGGTGGTTTTAGATAGAAAACTGTCACCTGAGGACCACATCAAGAACATTGTGCGAGGAGCCTATGCTACACTTTCTAACCTAAGAATTGCTTTTAAATACATGGATGGAGAAATACTAAAGAAATTGTTCACGACTTTTATTAGACCAAAGCTGGAATATGCAGCGGTTGTATGGTGCCCTTATCTTAAGAAGCACATCAACAAACTGGAAAAGGTGCAACGACATGCCACTAAGTGGCTCCCAGAAATGAAGGACAAGAGCTATGAGGAGAGGTTAGAGGCATTAAATATGCAAAAACTAGAAGATAGAAGAAAAAGAGGCGATATGATCACTACGTACAAAATAGTAACAGGAATTGATAAAATCGACAGGGAAGATTTCCTGAGACCTGGAACTTCAAGAACAAGAGGTCATAGATTTAAACTAGCTAAACACAGATGCCGAAGAAACGTAAGAAAATTCACCTTCGCAAATAGAGTGGTAGACGGTTGGAACAAGTTAAGTGAGAAGGTGGTGGAGGCCAAAACCGTCAGTAGTTTCAAAGCGTTATATGACAAAGAGTGCTGGGAAGACGGGACACCACGAGCGTAGCTCTCATCCTGTAACTACACTTAGGTAATTACACTTAGGTAATTACTTAACTCCAATATCTTCGATCTTACTCCATCTATGTTGGTGTATGCAATCTTCAGGAACTTGTTCCCCCTCTCCTTATTCTTCACTCCTCCCTCTCTCTATTGATTTTGTTGGTTTGCCTTTATGTACCACTTTACTGGTCTGCCTACCCCTAACACTTTGTAGAAAAAAGAATTGATTTCTTCTTCATTCCTGCTCTCATTTAAACGTTTTGCCTCGGCGAGGTTCAGTTTCAGCTTCTCTCTGTCTTCTTTTGAAAGATCTCGTCTTAACGACCACCTTTTCCCATCCTCATCACTTTGCAATTTTCTAGCATTCCTTAGTACTTCTTCCATCTGTTTGGCACCGTTTAGGGTGATCCTCAAAGGTCGATCTTTCCCTTTTACGTACCTGCCTATTCTCCTGTAGTCGCACACATTCTCTATGGTAGTGAGACCTTCTACGAGGCCAACAATTTTATCTACTACTTTAGCTTCTTCGACAGCTCTTTCTGACCTAGATGTTATCTCCTTTTCTTTGCAACCAAAAATTATCAGGGACTTACTCCGATCAACTGTGTTTTGCACCAACTCGGGTTAGATGCCAATTCTTTCTCACTTCCAGCCTAATGTTTGTTTTATCTTGGTTGCTGCAGTGTTTGACTTCCTTTACTGCTTCTTCAATTCTTTCCTTCTCCTTGGCCACTTGTGCATAGGTGAGTTGCATATCTTTCTTGCACTGTTCTATTCCCTGTGTAACTTCCTCCATCTGTGCTGACAAAAGCTGTTTCTCCTGTTGAATTTCCTTGCCTAACCTATTGTAGTCATTTATGCTTAAATTTACTTTACTTCTTCCAAAGCTATTTTTAAGAGTTTATTTTCTTCTTCCATGTCTTTGCACTTTGTTTCCAATTTATTCTTATCCTTGCGCAAGTCTTTCACTATATCCTCAAGACATAAAACTTTGCTATTCCAATGGTCATTACTTTCTTTCAATTTACGAATTAAATGAGAGTTCCAGTCTACTTGTTATGTAGACTGCTAATATCAATGCTTTCTTCATTGAATCCCTCAAAATCAAGCTCTGTTTTGCTTTTCCACTTGCCAGTGGCCATCTTGAATGTTGTTCTCTGCACTGTAAACACTAGGGGCAACTTTTTCTCATCCGATTTTTCACTTCCCTTAGCATATTCCTGTTATCTCACCTATTTTTCAAGAGCACTATACCTTTATGTTCTCTGGGACACCACTCACTATCATCAACCTGTACTACAATACTTAGGATTGTTGAAATATGCTGGAGCTTCTCTGCTGCAAGTGTTGACCCTGGGGTGTCACCTTTTGAATCAAAAGTGTCCCCTGGTACGTGTGCCCCTTGTGTTTATAGGTCTTGTGTTGGGACCTGCCCTACGTCTGTGTGTTGTAGGCGTGCCTTTCATTCCCGTTTGCTGCCTACCTTCTTCATTCCTCAGTTTCTTTTTCTCCTACACGTGGTGTGTTTTGCTTGTGCCTTTTGGCTCTCCTATTGCCAGGTTTGGATTTCTGGTTCCTTGCTTTCTCTGTCCTGTTGGTTTTTTTTTCTGCGTCTCGCGGTGTCCCTTCTCTCGTGTCTCAGTCGGGGCTGTGGTCTCAGACCTCCGGGCGTGCTCGCTGGTATTTGGATGTTTTTCTGTACGGCAGACGTTCCATCTCCTCCTCTGTCAGTTTGGGTTTCCGGCTCTGCCTGTTCTGTGGTTGCACCCAAGATCTTCCTGCGGCTCCGCCTCTTCTACGGCTCCTTTGGTTCGTGGCGGGGCTGGTTTGGCTGTGTTGGTTGGCGTGGTCTTGTCCTTATCTCGTGAGGATTCAGGGTCGTCATTTTGCCGCATACTGTGGCCTCGTATCGTGCGGTGCTGGCAGAGCCGATTCCGTTTGCATTCGGTGTTGATGTTATTTCTGCACCGTTCCGCAAGCTGTCTAGTGCGTTGGGTCACCTCCAGTTTGCTCATGCACCGCCTGAGCAGTCCTGGTCGTTGGACAGAGTGCTCTCTTTCTTCTCGGTTTCTTATGGCCCCTTCGGTTCCAGTTTGTTTCTCAAAGGCTCTTTTTCCTGTTGGCATTAGCCTCTCGGGGTCTAGTTTGTGAGCAATATGCTCTCCTCCTGCAAGGGGGTTTCTGCTTCTTCGGTTGGGGTGATCGCTTTGTTCGTCTGCAGCCTTCTCCTTCTTTTCTGGTGAAGAATGAGACTGCTGCTTTCCGGAGGGTCCATGGTTGTTGATGCTTCGTTGGTTTGGCCAGGGGTGCATCATGTTTTGTGCCCGGTTGCGGCTCTCGCCATTATTTGCGCGCCACGGCTTCTGTGTCCGTGGACACGCTTTGGGTTGATCCGGTTTCCCTTCTTCCCTGTTCGCGGGTGCGGGTCTCCCAGGTCATCCGAGGGTTATTAACCCTCAAACCGCGCATATCATATATAAATGATATCAGTGACAAAACCGAAACTGCGCACATCATTTATAATAATTTCGTGTCTAGCTCTATAATTCAAATGGCCCGCGTGGGATAGGGGTAGTCATTGGCGAGCCTAGACCGAACGTAAACAAACCCCGCCTGGGAAAAAAATCCAGCGTGGGTCCTCTTTGTGTACAGAGCTCAGTTACCCGGCGGACACCATGGCGAGCGCATCTCGTTCCGACGACCGACCCCGCCCAGCGAGACGTTCTTCGAGACCTCTGACCGAGGACGAAATTACTCGTAGTTTGTTCCCGGATGGTGATGAGTCTGATATAGATGACTCGGACTTTGATCATGACTACACACAGCCCTCAGAGGTGGATACAACCGACGACGAGTGTGAACATGCTGGCTCCACCAGGGCTAGGCCTAGCATCTCGCCCATGCCTCCTCGCCCTCACTCGACCCCAATTTGTGCGAGACCACACAGTTCACGTGCTCCCTTGCAAGATATTGATGTTTTGCTCGACGATTCTGAAGAAGGTGAATCGTTTTCCAGTTTTAGTGACTTAGAATCGGAAAATAGTTTCGCTAGTGCCAGTGGAGGATGTGTGGTGTTGCCAAGCGACAATTTGTCGCGTCAGCAGCATCTGGCCAAGCCATGCGGCACCGCATGGCACCACATGAACAAAGACCCTCAACATTGAGGAATTTTCCATCACCGTCCCTGCCTGCCCCAACTGTTCCTAGACCTGCTTCAGCTCCTGGTACACGGTTTCCTCGCCGTGGTGCCGCTATTGGCTCTAGAAAGACACCCGGTGTTTTTGTGTGGAGTGATGGGACAGATTTTGTTCCACAAATTCCTGTTTTTGATAATTCGGATGTTGGAATTACAGACATTTTCCCTGATAAAGGTGCAGATATGTGTGAAATGGACTATTTTACTGCATATTTTGATGAGCTGCTAATGAAACATCTTGTTCAGGAGACGAACAAATATGCGAGTGATCTCATTGATGAGGAGGAGTTATCCGATTTTTCACGTTTGCAGCGATGGAAAGATACGACTGTAGGTGAAATGTATGTGTTTTTGGCACTGTGTATGTTGATGAAACATTGTGTCAAACACGTAATCGACCATTACTGGAGCAAAGACCATACTGTTCCCACACCAATGTTCGGCAAATATATGTCTCGAGACCGATTTGCGATAATCCTCAGGTGTCTTCACTTTGCAAATGATGAAGACAGGAATGATGATGATAGGCTTTGGAAGGTAAGGCACGTACTGAATGAACTTATCGGAAAGTACAGGGATTTCTACGTACCAGCTCAGAAGCTTGTGATTGACGAATCCCTTGTGCTTTTCAGAGGACGTCTTGCCTTCAAGCAGTATATTCCATCCAAACGCCACCGATTTGGATTGAAATTCTTTGTACTCTGTGACTGTGAAACAGGAATTGTGTTACATATGATAATGTATACGGGTACAAATGTAGACATTCCTGCTAATGACCAACATGGCTTCTCAGGTAGTGTTGTGAAGTCACTGCTTGCACCATATCTGAACAAGGGCCACATATTATACACAGATAACTATTATACCAGTCCCTTGCTAACTAGGTTCTTGCTTGATAATAGAACTGGAGTGTGTGGCACAGTGAAGGCAAAATGAAGGGAAATGCCAGTGTTTCCAGGTGCTATGCAGGTTGGTGATTGCGAGCTCAGAAAAACAGGTGGAATACTTTCAGTGCGGTGGAAAGACAGGCGTAAAGTGAACATGTTGACCACCATCCATGCTGGAACAATGCTGGACAGTGGCAAGGTGAACAGAACCACCAGAGAAATAATCTATAAGCCAGATTGTGTCTTGGACTATAACATCAACATGCATTTGGTGGATAAATGTGATATGATGGTGGGGGCAGTGGAGTGTGTACGGAAAACAGTGAAGTGGACCAAGAAAATGTTTTTCCACCTCGTTGACGTAACTATGCTGAACAATTACAATATGTATTTTGTGAAAACAGGTGGTAAACGTAATTTCCGTGCATTCAATTTTACTGTAGTAACACAATTACTACAGAAGTTTGGCAAAGTAATTCCTGGTGTACAGAGGCCCATTCTGAACCCGATATTGCACCATGCTCCAACACCCAGGCTCGCTTACAGGGATGCCTTTTTGACACAATCTCAGGTTTTTACCACCAACTGGAAAGCATGCAGTAGGCCAGCGTGCGTGTGTAGTATGCTGGCCAACAACCAAGAGGGAACAGAAAAGAAAAATGGTGATGACTTGGTGCCAAGCGTGTCAGGTCCCTCTGGTTGATACCTGGTTGATGGGGTTCAGGGAGTTGTTCTACTCCCCAA
This sequence comes from Procambarus virginalis, assembly GCA_020271785.1. NCBI lineage: Eukaryota > Metazoa > Arthropoda > Malacostraca > Decapoda > Cambaridae > Procambarus > Procambarus virginalis. Next base: position 2,047 of record WNGS01026689.1, on the reverse strand, counting down.
GCCCGGCCCGAGGCCAGGCTTTACTTGTGAGAGTTTGGTCCACTAGGCTGTTGCTTGGAGCGGCCCGCAGGCCCACATACCCACCACAGCCCGGTTGGTCCGGCACTCCTTGGAGGAATAAATCTAGTTTCCTCTTGAAGATCTCCACGGTTGTTCCGGCAATATTTCTTATGCTTGCTGGGAGGACGTTGAACAACCGCGGACCTCTGATGTTTATACAGTGTTCTTTGATTGTGCCTATGGCACCTCTGCTCTTCACTGGTTCTATTCTGCATTTTCTTCCATATCGTTCACTCCAGTACGTCGTTATTTTACTGTGCAGATTTGGTACTTGGCCCTCCAGTATCTTCCAGGTGTATATTATTTGATATCTCTCTCGTCTTCTTTCTAGTGAGTACATTTGGAGAGCTTTGAGACGATCCCAGTAATTTAGGTGCTTTATTGCGTCTATGCGTGCCGTATATATTCTCTGTATTCCCTCTATTTCATCAATCTCTCCTGCTCTGAAGGGGGAAGTGAGTACTGAGCAGTACTCAAGACGGAACAACCCAAGTGACTTGAAGAGTACAACCATTATGATGGGATCCCTGGATTTGAAAGTTCTCGTAATCCATCCTATCATTTTTCTGGCCGTCGCAATATTTGCTTGGTTATGCTCCTTAAACGTTAGGTCGTCGGACATTATTATTCCCAAATCCTTTACATGCTGTTTTCCTACTATGGGTACATTTGATTGTGTTTTGTACTCTGTATTATGTTTAAGGTCCTCATTTTTACCGTACCTGAGTACCTGGAATTTATCACTGTTAAACATCATGTTATTTTCTGATGCCCAGGCGAAAACTTTATTAATATCAGCTTGAAGTTTTTCAATGTCTTCGGCCGAGGTAATTTTCATACTGATTTTTGTGTCATCTGCAAAGGATGATACGAAGCTGTGACTTGTATTTTTGTCTATATCTGATATGAGAATAAGGAAAAGCAGCGGTGCAAGGACTGTACCCTTAGGTACAGAACTTTTAACTGCACTTGGACTAGATTTTATATGGTTGACCGTTACTCGCTGAGTCTTGTTTGACAGAAAACTGAGTATCCAGCGTCCTACTTTACCGGTTATTCCCATTGACTTCATTTTGTGTGCTATCACGCCATGGTCACATTTATCAAAAGCCTTTGCGAAGTCCGTGTATATCACATCAGCATTCTGTTTTTCTTCTAATGCCTCAGTGACTTTGTCGTAGTGCTCAAGTAGCTGTGAGAGGCACGATCTTCCCGCTCGAAATCCATGTTGGCCTGGGTTGTGAAGGTCATTGGTCTCCATGAAATTGGTGACCTGACTCCTAATCACTCTCTCAAATACTTTTATGATGTGCGATGTTAGTGCAACTGGTCTATAATTCTTTGCCAATGCTTTGCTCCCTCCCTTGTGTAGAGGGGCTATGTCTGCTACTTTAAGTGCATCTGGCATCTCCCCCGTGTCCAAGCTCTTCCTCCACACTATACTGAGTGCCTGTGCTACCGGCACTTTGCATTTCTTTATAAATATTGAATTCTATGAGTCTGGACCTGGGGCCGAGTGCATGGGCATGTTTTCAATTTCTCTTTCAAAATTTAGTGCGCTCGTGTTGATATCAGTTATATTTACAGGGGTTGAATATCCCGCATAAAGAAATTATCTGGATCTTCCACTTTCATGTTGTTTATTAGAGTGCTAAACATGTCCTCATACTGCTTTTTTAAGGATTTCACTAATTTCTTTGTCATCCTCCGTGTATGAACCTTCACTTGTACGAATAGGTCCATACTGGCAGTGGTTTTTGCTTTTGATTTCGCATATGAGAAGAATTTTGGATTTTTTTCTTTATTTCCTGAATTGCTTTCTGTTCTAACTACTGCCTTTCTTCAGTTTCATATGAGTGTTTCAATTTCCCGCTCGATTTCTTCAATCTCCCTATTTAATTATTCCTTCTTTTGACGGGAATTCTTTGACGGGATGAATATACTGCCTGCCTGCCTGCATCCTTCCAGCCTGCCTGCCTGCCTGCCT
>WNGS01026677.1:0-10601 GCA_020271785.1 Procambarus virginalis | reverse complement strand
TATGAAGTTCATAGGATACTAACCCCCTTCTTGATTCTAGCCCATGACGCTTCTAGCGTGATTACAAAGTGATTGACCGCAAATCTTTACCCAAATAAGTGTCATTCTCAACAATATTCATCTGTCTGGTCAATGATGATGTACGCATACGCTACTGCGTTGTGACGTGATTCTATCATTCCCTTAGGGTTCGAGCGGTCTAACATGCACTCAAAGTCATAAAAGCACATGTGACTAGGACCATATCCCCGTCCATAGTTACGGAAAGTATCTTCCTCTCTGGCGGGTAAAATTTGAGAGTCTGGTGTACTTTGCATGTACTTTCATGACTCTGCATGCGATCTGCTGGGAGTGATATGATACAACAATGACAAAAGCTTAGATGACTTGGGATCGATCTCCATGATCTCGCATATTACGTACATATTGTTAAAATCCTTAATTAATACTAAGTGTTGAGCTTCCAACATCAGCAATGGTATGACATCTGTATATACCCCTCTTCCCTTCCTAGCTAGTGTAATGTAATGTCATTTTCGTCTAGCATTTTCATCTCTTTCTAGTGAATAGATGAATATACTGACTAATTGACATCTGCTGGCCAATTAATGTGTCTGAGACACCAACTAGCATTCACAGATCTAGCGCGGATTTTATCTAGATGCATCCCCTTGGCTAAACATTTATAAGCCGCAACACATTGCATAAGGCAAATATCAGCCTCTCCCTCTGGATTGAAAACCAATTTTTGTCCACGCAAGCCTTCAGGATAGTCTACATGCGAGCCTAATCTTATTGGATGTTCAATCTGACCACAGTTAATGTGAAACCCGGTGAGCCGCTCAACCAAGACATTGGAGCCCTCCCTCTCTTCAAGGTATTGAGGTATTTTCCCTGTCAATTCGTCAGGCCAAAAAACAATAAGTGTATCTACTTCCTCTCGAGTTACTGTTCGCCCCTCACCTCGTATGGGAAAGCCGTCATTATTTATAGGAACCAAAAGATTCTCCTCCTCACCGTCTTGTTGTACATTTAAATTCCGCACAATTAGAGTAATGTCTGGGTAAATTAGGAGTGATGGATGTTGTGGGGAAAAAAGGGATCAAATCTCATTAATGAAAAATTCACTGTATGTTCTCAGATAGAGTCCTGGGGAGGTGTTAACATGCTCTGGTATGGAGAATGAAAGCCGAATATACCCGCCATTATAGTTATCAATTCGATCCAGTACCTGAGGTTGAATTTCTAGGGCAAGTGGGGGAGAGGGAGAGAGCGCTGGTGGGGGTGACGGGAGAGGACTAGGAGGGTGGGGGGTGGTGATAGCCCCCCTCCGAGATGAATGGGCGAGTCTGCGCAGTCAGCTGTTACGCCAGAGGGTGCTAACCAGTCATAATTGTCAGACGCTGACGAGTCAAGGTCCAGGTCTGCTGAGCTGTCGTCTGAGTCAAGGCTATTCTCACGGACTGTGATGCTGTTAATGGTAGTGTTCTCACCACTGCTACTGCTGCTGTTGCTGCTGCTGCTGCTGTTGTTGCTGCTGATGCTGCTGCTGCTGCTGCTGCTGTTGTTGCTGCTGTTGCTGCTGCTGATGCAGCTGTCGCTGATTGATTGGGGTATGGGGCTGGGGGAGGAACGGGGATTGAGTAAGCACCTCCCTGTGGGTGGAGGGCTGGGAGCCGGATATAGGTAATGTCTGCTCTGCTGTGCTGTATGTGTCTGTGTCACTCTCACTGTCGCTGTCAGCGCTGCTGGATAGCAAATCTATGCAGAGCGGAGTGGCATCTGTAAAAAAAAGAACATATTATCTCTAGAAAGAAAGAAAAACATATATATATATATATATATATATATATATATATATATATATATATATATATATATATATATATATATATATATATATATTATATATATGGCCACAGCTACTTCAGCTAGTGGTAATAGACTAGTCTGTGCATTAAGCATTTGGCACTGAGTTCTCCCACATAACAGGGAACGATGCAAAGCACCAGAGGTCTCACACTATCTCATTGCCTGGGAGAGGAATGGAGTTCTGGTTGGTTAAATACACCAGAATTCCTACCTCTCTATATGGCTTTGAAGTATAGTGTAGTGGATACAGCGTGCAACTGCCACCTCGTTGGCCAGTGTTCGAGTCCGCTGGTGGGTGGAGTGTCTAAAAAGTTATAAACTTCAGCTAGTGGTAATAGGCTAGTCTGTGCATTAAGCATTTGACACTGAGTTCTCCCACATAACAGAGATCGATGCAAAGCACCAGAGGTCTCACACTATCTCATTGCCTGGGAGAGGAATGGAGTTCTGGTTGGCCAGTGTTCGAGTCCCCTGGTGGGTGGAGTGTCTAAAAAGTTATAAACTTCAGCTAGTGGTAATAGGCTAGTCTGTACATTAAGCATTTGGCACTGAGTTCTCCCACATAACAGGGATCGATGCAAAGCACCAGAGGTCTCACACTATCTCATTGCCTGGGAGAGGAATGGAGTTCTGGTTGGTTAAATACACCAGAATTCCTACCTCTCTATATGACTTTGAAGTATAGTGTAGTGGATACAGCGTGCAACTGCCACCTCGTTGGCCAGTGTTCGAGTCCCCTGGTGGGTGGAGTGTCTAAAAAGTTATAAACTTCAGCTAGTGGTAATAGGCTAGTCTGTGCATTAAGCATTTGGCACTGAGTTCTCCCACATAACAGGGATCGATGCAAAGCACCAGAGGTCTCACACTATCTCATTGCCTGGGAGAGGAATGGAGTTCTGGTTGGTTAAATACACCAGAATTCCTACCTCTCTATATGGCTTTGAAGTATAGTGTAGTGGATACAGCGTGCAACTGCCACCTCGTTGGCCAGTGTTCGAGTCCCCTGGTGGGTGGAGTGTCTAAAAAGTTATAAACTTCAGCTAGTGGTAATAGGCTAGTCTGTGCATTAAGCATTTGGCACTGAGCTCTCCCACATAACAGGGATCGATGCAAAGCACCAGAGGTCTCACACTATCTCATTGCCTGGGAGAGGAATGGAGTTCTGGTTGGTTAAATACACCAGAATTCCTACCTCTCTATATGGCTTTGAAGTATAGTGTAGTGGATACAGCGTGCAACTGCCACCTCGTTGGCCAGTGTTCGAGTCCCCTGGTGGGTGGAGTGTCTAAAAAGTTATAAACTTCAGCTAGTGGTAATAGGCTAGTCTGTGCATTAAGTATTTGGCACTGAGTTCTCCCACATAACAGGGATCGATGCAAAGCACCAGAGGTCTCACACTATCTCATTGCCTGGGAGAGGAATGGAGTTCTGGTTGGTTAAATACACCAGAATTCCTACCTCTCTCTATATGGCTTTGAAGTATAGTGTAGTGGATACAGCGTGCAACTGCCACCTCGTTGGCCAGTGTTCGAGTCCCCTGGTGGGTGGAGTGTCTAAAAAGTTATATATATATATATATATATATATATATATATATATATATATATATATATATATATATATATACACACATATATGTATGTGTGTATATCACGAAATTAAACACGTGATTTAAATGTGACAATGTCAGACCACGGAGGAAAAATGAAACAGGAATTTCCTTAAGTACTTTCGTATATTAATACATCTTCAGAAGGAGTGATTTAACAGATCGAGAACTGGACATAAATAGGCAAGAGAGAATGGTGGAGTGAGGTGAGTTACAATACGTGGACACTGCAGACGGCCTAGTGATGACGTGGACATTGTAGACGGCCCATCTGATGCAACACGCACATACAGGCCAACAACTGGGTAATTATAGCATAAAATAGTAAATATATATTCAATGAATTAGTGAGACAAATGTGTTCCAATGATCCTACTTAAATCGCCCTTTAATTGATCTATTAAAAATGGATCTAAATTATATAGACCACTGCTAATGTTCAAATTACTTTCTTTTGTGATCTGTATCAAAGCAGATTCAATTATGTTTCTGTTATATATATATATATATATATATATATATATATATATATATATATATATATATATATATATATATATATATATAACAGAAACATAATTGAATCTGCTTTGATACAGATCACAAAAGAAAGTAATTTGAACATTAGCAGTGGTCTATATAATTTAGATCCATTTTTAATAGATCAATTAAAGGGCGATCAATTAAAGGGAAGTCTAGGCCTCACCCTGAACCCTTCCAAGTGCGAAATAACCTCCACCAACCAGCACATAACAGAGCAAAGAAAGGTTGTTTTGCCTGACATTCATACAACCAACCCTGAGGACAGCACACTCCTAGGTGCTCCTCTTGGAAGGAATGCCATCGACGAGGTCCTTGGTGAGAAGATCACTGACCTGAAGAGAATGAACGAGAGGATTGAAGACATCGATGCCCATGATGCACTTTACCTCATCACCAGATGCTTGTCCCTCCCCAGGCTGACCTACTTTCTAAGATGTTCGCCATCTTTCAACAATATTGAATTAGAAGAGTACGACAGCTTGCTGAAATCAACACTAGAAAAAGCCCTCAATCTTTCCCTCAGCAACTCGCAGTGGAAACAGGCCTCCCTTCCTGTCAGACTCGGGGGCCTTGGCGTGCGCACAGCAACACAAATTGCTGTACCAGCGTTCCTGTCCTCTTCAGTGGGGTCTGACAACTTGGTGAAGGAAATCCTACCTGAGCACCTAGTTCAACAGGCAGGGGTACATGATCCCAGCTTCACAGACTGCACAACCAAATGGGTCTCTCTCGCAGGACCAGCACCCCAACCACTGCCTTCTGAAGCCCATAAGCAATCCAGCTGGGATCGCCCCATTGCCGACCAAGAAGCTGCGACTTTGCTAGAAGCTGCGACAACACCACATGACACTGCCCGACTTAGAACGGCAGCAGCTCCCCATGCAGGTGATTTCCTATTAGCAATCCCAATGTCAGCAACCGGCACCCGTCTCACACCGCAGGCCCTCCGAATTGCCGTGGCTCTCCGTCTCGCTGCCCCAATCCACACCGAATACAGGTGTATTTGCGGCGAGGCAGAGGCCGACAGGTACAGACGGCATGGCCTTCTCTGCCAAAGGACAGGAGGATGGCATGCAAGACACGGCGACGTCAATGATATTATTAAGAGAAGCCTTACCACAGCCGGCTGTCCAGCAGAGAGAGAGCCCCGCTACCTAATGTCCCGCAACTCTAATGAGCATGTCGGTCGCCCAGATGGAATCACGGTGAACCCCTGGAAGAATGGTAGACAGTTGGTGTGGGACTACACTTGCGTCTCAACTTTAGCCAATACCTATGTTGACTTCAGTGCTACTCAAGCAGGAGGAGCTGCCAATCACCGGGAAGCGGCCAAGTCACGTAAATACAGAGACCTTGAGCACCACTACAATTTTGTCCCCATTGCCTCAGAGACACTTGGTGCCTGGGGTAAAAGTGCTGCTAGCTTTTTGAAGGAGTTGGGGTCTAAGCTAACCGAAACAACTAGAGACCCTAGGGCTGCCAGTTTTCTTTTTCAGCGCCTTAGTGTGGCAATCCAGAGAGGAAATGCTCACTGCATCCATGGTTCCTGCCCACCATCTGAGGAGCTTGAGGAGCTATTCAACTTGTGACAAGCAGCCTTGTACCCTGCATGTAATCAATATTGTAACTTTTTTTGTGTAATGACATTTTCAAATAAAATTAGATAAATATACACACATACCAAAAGAATAGGGGTGGTAGGAGAAGAAAATATCAAAGTGTTCAGTGAGGATCCACAAGGTCTTCTCTGAGTACTCTTTATTTTCTTCTCCGAGGCTATGGATCCCTACACTTGCACCAGAGGTGGTACCCCTATATATATATATATATATATATATATATATATATATATATATATATATATATATATATATATATATATATATATATATATATATATATATATATATGTCGTACCTAGTAGCCAGAACGCACTTCTCAGCCCACTATGCAAGGCCCGATTTGCCTAATAGGCCAAGTTTTCCTGAATTAATTGTTTTTCGACTACCTAACCTACCTAACCTAACCTAACCTAACTTTTTCGGCTCCCTAACCTAACCTAACCTATAAAGATAGGTTAGGTTAGGTTAGGTAGGGTTGGTTAGGTTCGGTCATATATCTACGTTAATTTTAACTCAAATAAATAAAAATTGACCTCATACATAATGAAATTGGTAGGTTTATCATTTCATAAGAAAAAAAAATAGAGAAAATATATTAATTCAGGAAAACTTGGCTTATTAGGCAAATCGGGCCTTGCATAGTAGGCCAAAAAGTGAGTTCTGGCTACTAGGTACGACATATATATATATATATATATATATATATATATATATATATATATATATATATATATATATATATATATATATATATATATATATATTGAGGTGAAGGAACAGAATAGTGGGAATTCATATGTTTAGGAAATAGACTGAAATAAGACAGTAATAACTTACTTATGTCCTGGTGAAGGGGTTGAGCAGGTGTGAGGCTATGAATCCTTAACGCTTTGTTAACTGGGCGTGATATTGTCTCACAGCCCTCCATCTGGCGGCGCGGGTGGCCTTGTTGAAGGGGCGGGGGATACCCGCGAGTGACGTCAGCTCTCCTTCGGTGGGTATGGGACGGATGGGATACCAACTCGATGACGTCTATCTGTTCCCTCCGTCGATCGAGGTACGGATTATAACCTGAAATGGAACGAAATGATATTCAGCATTTGTGAATGGGGGAAAATATGTTTATTATGCATTTGTGTTTGCTCGCAAGTATATGATAATGATGATAATGTAAAACAGGTAAGAGAAGTATATTAATATATATTTTCCGTACGTTTATGAGAAGTTTCATTCCGACGATGTCCTCCTCGAGGGGCAGGTGAGCAGTAAGGACACTTCACAGTTTTGTAAACTGAAATTAAAAAATAACATATTTAACTGTGTGGAATATAATAGTCCGAATGAGTAATTATTCTCACACAATAAGAGAGCGATAATAGTTTACACACGCGTTATTTCACCTGTGGATGCAATAAAATGAACTGTGCAATATTAAATAAGAATAACACTCATGGTTATCGCAGAAAATCTGTTGACATCGCTTGCATTTGATGTCGTAATGGCCTATAGGCGGTTTTTCACAGCTTGTGAACTGAAGACGACATACTTGGTTTGGTGACGGAATATAAAACACACCGCATTTCATGCAGGCTGTTAAGGTTCGTCTTTCCATGTTGTGGAGCTGTATGGTGCGTGTGTAGCGAATGAAGACTCGCAATGAACTAACGGCACGTTTGTGTGTGTGAGGGGAGGGAAAAGATCCCGGTTAAATGAGAAGTGATTGATGGTGGGCAGGTGAGGTCCTGTTGACAGAAGTAAGAACGTCGCCCCTCCTTAACGAATCCGTAGTGGCGGGAAAGCCCTGGTGGGGTGAGCATCTCCCAGACCACTCTGAAGACATTGAAAAACGATTAAGGTAATGGACCACATCCGTCCTGGTCTGTCACGTATACACCCTCCCCCCCCCCCCTGCATTGTTATATAAAACAGACCTTCTCCACCAACTGCTGCCTCATCTCATTCACATCTTAAGAGCCTCTCCTCTCTTGTTCTATTTTCTTTCTTCTTTCTCTCTCTTTCTCTCTCACCATACCCAACATGACACTCTCTCAAGTGATACTTGACCGGATGCCAGGCGTCAAAAACATCCGGGGAGCTGTCAAAAACCACAAACCACAAATGACCCTCCAACCCTCTCACGCCGAGGGGAAGGTCCCCTCACTCTCCCTTACCCTCCCTAACCCCTCCCCCCACCCCATCAACATATGTTGGAACTCCTCTCACCTACACACACCTACACACACACTGCCTCTACATAGCAATACATACTCTCATTTTTTATTCAACTATTATTATCTACACACAGGATTAAGTCTACGGCAAACACACATACCTATTCATTTACTCTTATCAACATATCCACATATTACTTACTCTACCTCATACCCCCACATAGCCCACATACTCTCATATCCCAAGCAACATGACCCCCCATCTTCTCTGACCGCATACACAAACACCGGACGCTCACACGCGTCCGACACGCCCTAACTTCTGGGAAAATTCCCCCAAACCCTTTGCGACTAGACACCTGCGCTCCACCTGCCCAGCTGGCTCTCATAGAGCCACCTGGGCAGATGGTGCGCGCGGTTCTAGTCGCACTTTTCACTACTTTGGTCTTCACCCGCCCCCCTCATTTAACACTGTTGGTCTTTTCTGCCCTCGTTGAACACTGTTGGTCTTGGCCCCTCACGTGTAACAAGGTTGGTCTTGGCCCCTTCAGTGTAACACAGTTGGTCTTGCCCCCCCTCATTTAACACTGTTGGTCTTGGTCCCTCTCGTGTGACACAGTAGTTCTTCGACCCCCTCGTTTAAGACGGTTGGTCTTACTCTCCATCGTGTAACACAGTTGGACTTGGTCCCCCTCGTGTAACACTGTTGGTCTTACCCTCCATCATGTAACATTGTTTATCTTGCCTCCACCTTCCTCGTGTAACACTGTTGGTCTTGGCCGCCCCCCTCGTGTAACACTGGTGGTCTTGCCCCCCTCGTGTAACGATGTTGGTCTTGACCTCCCACTCGTGTAACACTGTTGGTCTTGGCCCCCCTCGTGTAACACTGTTGGTCTTGGCCCCCCTCGTGTAACACTTGAAGGTTTTTCCCCCTGTCGTGTAACACGGTTGGTCTTGCCCCTCCTCGCGTAACATTGTTGGTCGTGCCCCCTCGTGTAACAGTGTTGGTCTTGACTTCCCCTCGTGCAACACATTTGGTCTTGGCCTCCCCACTCGTGTAATACTGTTGGTTTTGCCCTCCTTTCGTGTAACACATTTGGTCTTGGCCTCCCCCCTCGTGTAATACTGTTGGTCTTGCCCCTCACTTGTAACACAGTAGCTCTTGGCCCTTCTCGTGTAACACATTTGGTCTTGGCCTCCCCCCTCGTGTAATACTGTTGGTCTTGCCCCTCTCTTGTAACACAGTAGTTCTTGTCCCCCATCGTGCAAAACAATTGGTCTTGGCTCCCCTCGTGTAACACAGTTGGTTTTGGCTCCCCTCGTGTAACACTGTTCGTTTTGGCTCCCCTCGTGTAACACTGTTCGTTTTGGCTCCCCTCGTGTAACACTGTTCGTTTTGGCTCCCCTCGTGTAACACTGTTCGTTTTGACCCCCATCGTGTAACACAGTTGGTCCCCCCCTCCTGTAACATTGTTGGTCTTAGCCTTTATCGTGTAACAGTGTTGGCCTTGCCCCTCTCGTGTAACATTGTTGGTCTTGGCCCCCTCGTGTAACACTGTTGATCTTGTCCCACTCGTGTAACACTGTTGGTCTTGCCTCCCCCTCGTGTAACACTGTTGGTCTTGCCCCCTAGTGTAACACTGATGGTCTTGCCCCTCCTCGTTAAACAGTGTTGGTCATGCCCCCTCAAGTAAAACTGATGGACGTGCCTCCCTGTGTAACACTGATGGTCTTCCCCCCCCCCCTCCTGTAACACTGATGGTCTTGCCCCCTAGTGTAGCACTGATAGTCCACCCCCCCCCCCCGTGAAACGCCGTTGGCCATGGCCCTCCTCGTGTAACACTGTTGGTCTTGCCTCCCCCCTCGCGTAACACTGTTGGTCTTGGCCCCTCCCCCCGTGTAACACTGATGGACTTGCAACCTCCTGCGTAACACTGGTGGTCTTGCCCCCCCCCCGTGTAACATAGATAGCCTTGCCCACCCGTGCAACACCGTTGGCCATGGCCCTCCTCGTGTAACACTGTTGGTCATGCCCCCTCGTGTAACACTGATGGTCTTGCCCCTCCTCGTGTAACAGTGTTGGTCTTGCCCCCCCTCGTGTAACACTGTTGGTCTTGCCCCCCCCCGTATAACACTGATGGTCTTGCCCCCCTTGTGTAACACTGATGGTCTTGCCCCCCTCGTGTAACACTGTTGGTGTTGCCCCCCTCGTGTAACACTGTTGGTCTTGCCCCCCCTCGTGTAACACTGTTGGTCTTGCCCCCCTCGTGTAACACTGTTGGTCTTGCCCCCCTCGTGTAACACTGTTGGTCTTGCCCCCCTCGTGTAACACTGATGGTCTTGCCCCCCTCGTGTAACACTGTTGGTCTTGCCCCCCTCGTGTAACACTGATGGTCTTGCCCCCCTCGTGTAACACTGATGGTCTTGCCCTCCTCGTGTAACACTGTTGGTCTTGCCTCCCTCGGGTAACACCGTTGGCCATGGCCCCCCCTCGTGTAACACTGATGGTCTTGACCCCCTCCTGTAACACTGCTGGTCTTGACCCCCTCCTGTAACACTGCTGGTCTTGACCCCCTCCTGTAACACTGCTGGTCTTGACCCCCTCCTGTAACCCTGCTGGTCTTAGCCCTCCTCGAGAAACGTTTTTGGTCTTGGCCCCTCTCGTGTAACACTGTTGTTCTTGGACCCCTCGTGTAACACTGCTAGTCGTCTCCCCCTTGTATAACACTGTTGGTCTTGGCCCCCTCGTGTAACACTGCTAGTCGTCTCCCCCTTGTATAACAC
>WNGS01026667.1:0-11875 GCA_020271785.1 Procambarus virginalis | reverse complement strand
CGGATGGAGGTGAAGGGCTGGTATTGTGTCTGAGGAGTGAGGGCTGGACTGGGTCTGTTGGAGGTGAGGCTGTACTGATGTCTGTATGAGTAGGTCTGGAACTGGTGTCTGTAGGAGGTGAGAGCTGGTACTGGTGTCTGTAAGAGGTGAGGGCTGGTACTGGGTTCTGTAGGAGGTGAGGGCTGGTACCGGTGTTTGTGGGAGGTGAAGGCTGGTACTAGTGTGTGATGAGGTGACGGTTGGCTTTGTGTCTGTAGGAGATGTAGGGCTGGTACTGGTGTCTGTGAGAGTTGAGGGCTGTACTGGTCTGGTTTGAGGTGAGTGCTGGTACTGGGGTCTGTGTGAGGTGAGGGCTGGTTACTGTTTTCTGTGGATGGAGGGCTGTACTGGTTGTCTGTGGAGTTAGGGCTGGTACTGTGTCTGTACGGAGGTGAGGCTTGTACTGTGTGTCTGTAGGGAGGTGAGGCTGGTACTGGTGCTGTAGGGAGGTGAGGCTGGTTCTGGTGTCTGTAGGGAGGTGAGGGCTGTACTGGTGTCTGTAGGAGGTGAGGGCTGGTCCTGGTGTCTGTGGGAGGTGAGGGATGGTACTGGTGTCTGTAAGGAAGTGAGGGCTGGTATGTGGCTGTAGGGAGGGTGGGGCTGGTACTGTTTCTGTGGGAGTTTATGGCTGTTACTGTTTCTGTGGTGGTGATGCTGGTCCTGGTGCTGTATGTTGGGGAGGGCTGGTACTGCGTCTGTAGGAGTGCGGCTGAACTGGTGTCTGGTGAGTGAGGGTGGTTATGTGTCTGTGTGAGGTGAGGGCTTCTACCGTTTTTGTAGGAGTTGGGCTGTACTGGTTTCTGTTTGAAAGGTGAGGGTTGGTACTAGTGTCTTTGGGAGGTGAGTGCTGGTACTGGTGTCTGTAGAAGGTGAGGGCTGGTACGGTGTCTGGGGGGTGAGGGCTGGTACCGGTGTCTGTAGGAGGTGAGCTGTACTGTGTGTGTAGGTGAGGGCTGGTACTGGGGGCTGTAGGAGGTGGAGGGCTTGTACTGGTGTCTGTAGGAGGAGAGGGCTGGTACTGGTGTCTAAGGGGAGGGTGAGGTCTTGTACCGTGTTCTGTAGGATGTGAGGCTTGTACTGTTTTCCTGTAGAGTGAGGCTGGTACTGTGTCTGTGAGAGTGAGGGCTGGTACTGGTGTCTGTAGGGAGGGAGGGCTGTACGGGTCTGTGGGAGGTGAGGGCTATACTGGGTTGTCTGTAGAGGTGAGGGATGGTACTGTGTTTTCGGAGTGATTGCTGACTGGTGTTTGTAGGAGGTTAGGGCTGTACTGGTGTCTATGATGTGATGCTGGTACCGGTGTCCCTGTAGGGAGATGAGGGCTATTACTGTGCTGTAGGAAGGTGAGTGGCTATACTGGTGGTCTTTGGGAGGTGAGGGCTGGTACTGGTGTCCGTAGGGAGGTGACTTGGGTAATGGTTTCTTGGAGGTGAGGGCTGTACTGGTGTCTGTGGGGAGGTGAGTGCTGGTACTGTTTCTGCAGGAGGTAGGGCTGGTCTGGTGTTTTGTAGTGAAGGTGTGGGCTGGTACTTGTGTCTGTAGGGAGGTGAGGGCTGGGTACTGTGTTTATATATTTTGTAGTGGGGGGGGGGGGTTTTATATATTCTTATATAGAAAAAAATTAGTTTTTGTCTATTGTAGGGAGGTGATGCTTGTACTGGGTCTGTAGGATGTGAGGGCGGTACTGGGGGGTGTCTGGGAGAGGGCTGTTAACTGATGTATGTAGGAGGTAAGGGCTGTTACGTGTCGTAGGTGAGGTGAGGGCTGTACTGGTGTCTGTAGGGAGGGCTGTACTGTTTCTGAGGAGGTGAGGCGTGGTACTGGTGTCTGTAGGAGTTGAGGGCTGGTACTGATGTTCTGGAGAGGTAGGGCTGGTACTGTGTCTGTGGGAGGTGAGGCTGGGTACTGTGTCTTGAGGAGGAGGCTGGTACGGGTGTCATGTATGGAAGTGAGGGCTGGTATTGGTGTCTGTAGGAGGTGAGCTGGTACTGTGTCTTTGGAGGTAAGGGCTGTACTGTTGTCTGTAGATTTAGGGCTGGAACTGTGTCTGATGAGGGAGGGCTGGTACGGGTGTCTTTAGGAGGTGAGGGCTGGTACTGGTTCTTAGTACGGTGAGGGCGGTACCGGTGTTTTGGTAGTTAAGGCTGGTACTGGTGTCTGTAGGAGGTGAGAGCTGGTACTGGTGAGTGAGGGAGTGTAAGGGCTGGTAGATGATACTGTGTGAGGTGATGTGGGCTGGTACTGGTGTCTGTGTGAGGAGGTGAGACTGGTACTGGTGTTTGTAGGAGGTGAGGGCTGATACTTTCTGTGGGGGATATGAGGGCTGGTACTGGTATGTGGGAAGGTGAGGGCTGTCACTTGGGTGATAGGAGGTTGAGGGGCTGGTACTGGTGGTAGAGGGACTGGTCATGTGAGAGTGAGAGTGGGCTGGTACTGGGTGTCGTGTAGGAGGTGGAGGCTGTACTGGTGTCGTAGGGATGTGAGGGCTGTACTGGTGTCTGTAGGGTGGAGGCTGGTACTGGTGTCTGTAGGAGATTAGGGCTGGTACTGGTGTCTGTAGGCAGGTGAGGGGCTGGTAATGGTGTCTGTAGGAGGTGAGGGCTGTACTGGTGTCTGTGGGGGTGATGGCTGTACTGGTGTCTGTAGGGAGTGAGGGCTGTACTGGTGTCTGTAGGTGGTGACGGCTGGTACTGGCGTCTGTAGGAGGTGAGGGCTAGTACTGGTATCTGTGGGAGGTGAGGGTGGGAACTGGTGTCTGTGGGATGTAGGGCTGGTACGGTGTCTTAGGAGGTGAGGGCTGGTATGATGTCTGTAGGGGAGGGTGTACGGTGTCCTTAGGAGGTGATGCTGGTACTGTGTCTGTAGAGGTGAGGGTGGGTACTGGTGTCTGTGGGAGGAGAGGGCTGGTACTGGTGTCTGTGGAGGTGAGGGCTGGTACTGGTGTCTGTAGGAGATTAGGGCTGGTACTGGTGTCTGTAAGATTGAGGGCTGGCACTGGTGTTCTGTGGAGTGATGGCTGGTACGGTGTCTGTAGGGAGGTGGGCTGTACGGGGTCTGTATGGATGTAGGGCTGTACTGTGTCTGTATGGAGTGAAGATGATACTGGTGTCTGTATGGAGGTGAGGGCTGGTACTGTGGTCTGTAGGGAGGTGAAGTGGTATCTGGTCTGTATGGAGTTAGGGCTGGTACTGGTTCTGTAGGGTTGAGGCTTGTACTGGTGTCTGTGGAGTGAGGGCTGTACTGTTGTCTGTAGGAAGGTGAGGGCTGGTAATGGTGTCGTAGGGACATGTGAGGCTGTACTGTTGTCTGTGGGGAGGTGAGGGCTGTTACTGTGTCTGTAGATGTAGGCTGGTATGGTGTCCGTATGAGGTGAGGGTGTGTACGGCGTCTTAGGAGGTGAGGCTGGACTGGTTTCTGTGGAGTAGGGGTGTACTGGTTCTGTAGGGGGTGAGGGATGGTACTGGTGTCGTGGGAGGTGATGGCTGGTACCGGTGTTTGTAGGAGGTGAGGGCTGGTACTTTCTTAGACGGTGAGGGTGGTACTAGTATCTTGGAGGGATGGCTGGTTACTGGTCTGGTGGGGTGAAGCTGTACGGTGTCTGTGGGAGGTGAGAGCTGGTACCGGTGTCTGGAGGGAGGTGAGGGCTTGTACTTGTGTCTGTAGGAGGTGAGGGCTGGTACTGTGTCTGTAGGAGGTGAGGGCTAGTACTGGTATCTGTAATGGGTGAGTGCTGGTACTGTGTTTGTATGGGTAAGGGCTGGTAATGGTGGTCTGTAGGATGTAGGGCTGGTACGGGTCTGTAGGGAGATAGGCTAGTACGGGTGTCTGTATGAAGGTGGGCTGTTACTGGTGTCTGTGGAGGAGGGGGATAGATTGTATGCGGGCCGGTACTGGTGTCTGTAGGGAGGTGAGGGCTGGTACTGTTGTCTGTAGGAGGTGAGGGCAGGTACTGTGTCCTGTGGAGCTGGGTCTTGTTCTGGTGTCTGCAGGAGGTGAGGGCTGTTTACTGGTGTTTTGTAGGAGTGGGAGCCCTGTACTGTTGTCTTTCGGGAGGTGAGGGCTGGTACAGGTGTCTGTAGGAGGTGAGGCTGGTACTGTGTCTGTAGGAGTGTGAGGGCCTCGACTGGTGTGTGTGTGAAGGTGAGGGCTGGTACTGTTGTCTGTAGGAGGTGAGGGCTAGTACTGGTATCTGTGGAAGTTTAGGGATGGTATGGGTGTCGTAGGGGTGGGGGCTGGTACTTGTGTCTGTGGGAGGTGAGGGATGGGTACTGGGTCTGAGGAAGTGAGTGCTGGTACTGTTTGTCTGTAGGGAGTGAGGGCTGTACTGGTGTCTGTAGGAGATGAGGCTGGTACTGGTTGTCTGCAGGGAGTGAGGCTGGTATCTGTGTCCTGCATGGAGGGAGGCTTGTACTGTTGTACTGTAGGATATTAGGGCTGGTACTGGGTCCTGTAGTATGTTGATGGCTGGTCCTGGGTCTGTAAGGTTAGGGCTGTTACTGGTTCGCAGGGAGTGATGGGCTGGTACGTGGTATTCCCCTCGGTCTGTCGAGGTGAGGGCTGGTACTGTTGTCTGCAGTGAGGTGGAGGCTGGTACTGGTGTCTGTGGAGGTGAGGATGTGGTAATGGTGTCTGTAGGGAGGTGAAGGCTGGTACTGGGTCTGTGGAGTGGAGGCTGTTCCGGGTGCGAGGGAGGTGGGGCTGTACTGTGTCTGTAGATTTGATGGCTGTACTGTGTCTGCAGGTAGGTGAGGGCTGTACTGGTGTCTGTAGGGAGGTGAGGTCTGTACTTGGTGTGGTGGGAGGTGAGGGCTGTAACTGGTGTCTGCGGGGAGGTGAGGGCTGGTACTTGGTGTGTTGGGAGGTGAGGGCTGGTACTGTGGTCTGTGGAGGTGAGGCTGGTACTGGGTGTCTGAGGAGTGTGATGGCTGTACTGGTGTCTTAGGAGGTGAGGCTTGGTACGGTGTCTGCAGGGAGTTGAGGCCTGGTACTGGTGTCTGTAGGAGTTGAGGGCTGGTACTGGTGTCTTGGCAGGGAGGTGAGGCTGTACTGGTGTCTGCAGAGGTGAGGGCTGTACTGTGTCCTGCAGGGAGGTGTGGCTGGTACTTGTGTGTGTGAGGTGAGCTTGGTAGGTGGGGTTTTTTATGGTTGGGTGTCTGCAGGGAGGTGAGGGCTGGTACTTGTGTGTTGGAGGAGGGCTGGTACTGGTGTCTGTGTGGGAGTGATGTCTGGTACTTTGTCTGTGGAGGTGAGGCTGTACTTTGTGTCTGCAGGAGGAGGCTGGTACTTGGTGGTGTGGATGTGAGCTGGTACTGGTGTCTGTGGAGGTGAGGGCGGTACTGTGTCTGTGGTAGGAGGGCTGTCTGGTGTCGTTGTAGGGAGGCTGGTACTGGATGGCGTCCTGTATGGAGGTGAAGGCTGTACTGGTTCTGAGGGGTGAGGCTTGTACTGTGTCCTGTAGTGAGTGGTGCTGGTATTTTTTTGGAGGGTTTCTATTCTTGTAGCTTTGATGTCTGTACTGGTGTCTGTAGAGGTGAGGGGCTGGTACTGGGGTGTGAGGAGGTGAGGCTGGTCGTGGTGTTTGTGGGAGGGGAGGGATGGTACTGGTGTCTGTAGAGGTGAGGGATAGGTACTGTTTTCTGTATGAGGTGAGGGCTGGTACTGGTGTCTGTAGGAGATTAGGGCTGGTACTGGTGTCTGTTGGAGGTGAGGGCTGGTCCTGGTGCTGCAGGAGGAGTGCTGGTACTTGGTGTGTGTGGGAGGTGAGGCTGGTACTGTGTGGTGGTAGTGGGGCTGGTACTGGTGTCTGGTGGGAGGTGAAGGCTGGTACGGTGTCGTTAGGAGGTGAGGGCTGGTACTGCTGTCTGTATGATTGAGGCTGGTACTGGTGTCTGTAAGAGGTGAGGGCTGGTACTGTAGTGTGGGGAGGTATATGGCTGGTACTTGTTTCTAGTGGAGTGAGGGCCTGGTACTGGTGTCCTGTGGGAGGTGAGGCTGGTACTGTGTCTTTATGAGGTGGGAGCTGGTACTGGTGTCTGTAGAGGTGGGAGGCTGGTACTGGTGTCTGTATGAGGTTAGTTCTGGTACTGGTGTCTGTAGGTGAGGGCTGGTACTGATGTCTGTAGGACGTGAGGGCTGGTACTGGTTTTCTGCAGGAGGTGGAGGCTGTTACTGGTTTTGTAGGGAGTTTCGGCTGGGTAACTTCTGGTGTCTGTGAGTAGGTGAGGGCTGGTACTGATGTCTGTAGGGAGGTGATCCACACACCAGTACCAGCCCTCACCTCCCCACACAACCAGTACCAGCCCTCACCTCCGCACACACCAGTACCAGCTTTCACCCTTTCACCCCACCCCTCTCATCAGTACCAGCCCTCACCTCCCCACACACCAGTACCAGCCCTCACCTCCCCACACACTAGTACCAGCCTTCACCTCCCCACACACCAGTACCAGCTTTCACCTCCCCACATACCAGTACAAGCCCTCACCTCCCCACATACCAGTACCAGCCCTCATCTCCCTACACACCCGTACCAGTCCTCACCTCCCCACACACCAGTAGCAGGCCTCACCTCCCTACACATCAGTACCAGTCCTCACCTCACCACTCTCCAGTACCAGTCCGCACCTCCCCACACACCAGTATATTCTTTGCCTTGTGGGGGGTTGGATGTAGACACAGATGATGCTTCCAATTTCATGTTTAACACCAAAATTTTGTTGCTCAACGATCGGTTTAGTATGCTCGGGGGCAAAATGCATTAAAGTAACAAACGCTATCATTTTAGCCATAGACTCAGGAGACAGATTATTGTCTTTATCTAACCAAGTCGAATTATTCTTAGCAGACACTAAGGCATAAAGATACTGATCGAGACGGCTAGTAAACGCATTAAATGATTCACCAGGCTGCATTTTGGCATTGGCAATTTTCTTGACTAACCTATACGGGTCAAGATCTCCTTTATTAACAAAGCGACGACGAAAGAAATATTTAAATTCGGGCCAAGACTGGAGGCTAACAATGGCTTTCTCATCAACAACGAAACGTGCATCACCTTTGGTTGTGTCTACAGCTGACCGTGCAATTGCTAAGTATTCGGCATCAGTAGGCTTGGAAAAACGTGCAACTGTTTTCGCTTCAACCTTACTAAACCAAGACTCGAGTAGACGCGATTCGCCAGCAAAAAGAGGAATAGCCATTTCCTGAGCTGATCTCTGGCCATTGGGATGAGCAACTGCTCCTGTTAAGTCTGAGGGAGTTTCAACAGTGGTAGGCATTGTTACAGCCGTGGAATTAATATTTGAACGCAGATTATAATTAAGTGTACTTGGCATCAGAGATAGTATACACAAAAATAAACACTCTAAAAATATCAACTTGGCTAAGGTAAAAAAATTGGCAGAAATAAAATGATTAAATTGGGCTAGGCAAGAAAATAATTAAAGACAAGCAAATTGTGAATTAATTTTAGCAATCTTTCATTAAAAAAATGACTGGAATTAGATGTATGTAAATTAATTAAACCAGACTAAGCACAGCAATTTAGAATAAAAACTGGAAAATGCAATTGCAAAATTTCATTAAAAAGATTCAACACAAGTGGCAATGCATGAAAAATGGGTTCATCAAAAACAAATTGCACACAGGCACATGGGTAACATGCTATGGTAAAAGTGTAAAATAAAATGCTTAAAGGATAAATTTCAAAGTTAGGTCTGGAGAAATATCAAAATTTTTCTATGTTCAATTGTCTATGGAAATCTCAAAATAATTTTCTATTATGCAAAATAAACTGCTAGAAACAATTATTTCTTACTTCTCTGGAATTTGAATTTACCAATAACACTAGTAGAACACCTAATATTTAAATCAATTACTGTGAGAAGCAGAAATGTTGAAATCACACAAGAAAACTGTGGGCATGGAGTACTGGACCCAGCTCCAATATTTAACAGGTCACTGAATGGTTAATTCACAGGATATTATGGATATTATTTACGTTAAACCTCATTAAAACGTAGTACACGATATATTAGCTCATATTCACTTAACTCAGGGCTGCAGGATTTACAATATAACAGTAGCCAAATACCAAAACGGTGACGAGACGTGTGAAGAGGCACATGTGAGGCGTGTTTACATCTGGCTGGACAAGCAACGCTCCTAGCGGCGGTTGCACGAAGCTGGGGGACCCCACAGTAGCACGAAGTTGGGAGCACGAAGATAAATTCTGAGACGACGATATTGCGACGATGGCAGTGGAGAGGCACAAGAGGACGAAGTGTCCCACAAAATTATGTGGCAGGCTGGCGGCGATGGTGAGAGGTGATGCGGTGTCGATGTGGCAACGTGGCGTCGATGTGGCAGCGAGGCGACACTATAAACAAACAATCGTAGTCTTTTTTTTCACCAATTTCTCTTGAATAACTGTAGAACACCCACAATTATCAATTGATACTTGCGACGATGGCTGACGACGATTGCAGTAGCTTGAACATTCCCAAAGCTTGATGCTGTCAGCTTGGGGTGGCGGTGGTGGTGAGTGCAGGTGGCTTGCACGTGGCGCGCGAGATTCAAATATGGCTGGCGCGGGAATCTTCCCTTCTCACTGATGAATTAGCGTTCAAACAGGAAATTATTGACCCTTACTTCTGAGACGTTGGTCTGGAGTAGTGGTTGATGGCAGGATCCCGGTCTGGCACAATATTTGATGCGTGGGTGGCCGGATGGCGGCTATATGGAGGTAGAGGTGGAGGTGGCGGTGACGGGTGGCTTCGGAGCACAAGGCGATGCTGTGTACTTGAATTTCCAGAAAAAAATTTCTACATCCCACTGCTGCTACCAGTATTCTTTGCCTTGTGGGGGTTGGATGTAGACACAGATGATGCTTCGTAGATTTATTGGCAAAGGCAACAAGATATATATCTGGTCAGCCGAGGTCCTACTACTCTGAGTGAATCGAGGAACTGCTACTGCAAGCATGGCTGGAGACTGTGAATCTGGCATGACGTCAGAGGCCTACTCACTTGTGATTGGTTATGTTCCAACTGGCGGGGAATTTGAATATAACAAGTACCAGCCCTCATGTCCCCCCCACACACACCAGTACCCGCACTCACCTCCCCACACACCAGTACCAGTCCTCAACTCCCCACACACCAGTACCAGTTCTCTCCTCCCCACACACCAGTACCAGCCCTCACCTCCTCACACACCAATACCAGCCTTCACCTCCCAACCCGTCCTCGCAAATTTAATAAGTCAATATTGACTTATTAAATATGTGTAGGTGACATACTTAACATAATAGTTTCCCTTGAAAAACTTCATAGAAAACACCGACCTTACCTAACCTTGTTAGTATGTTAAGATAAGCATCTTATTGTTTCGTAATTACAATTATTACCTAACCTATACCTGTAATAGGTTAAGTAACAATTGTAATTACGAAGCTATAAGATGCTTATTTTAACATACTAAAAAGGTTAGGTAAGGTCGGTGTTTTCTATGAAGCTTTTCAAGGGAAACTATTATGTTAAGTATGTCACCTATGCACGCAACTAATAAGTCAATATCGACTTATTAAATTTGCAAGGACGGGTTGCACCTCCCCACACACCAGCACCAGCCCTCACCTCCCCACACAGCAGTACCAGCTTTCACCCCACCCCCTGTCACCAGTACCAGCCTTCACCTCCCCACACACCAGTACCAGCCCTCACCTCCCCACACACCAGTACCAGCCCTCACCTCCCCACACACCAGTACCAGCCCTCACCTCCCCACACACCAGTACCAGCCCTCACCTCCCCACACACCAGTACCAGCCCTCACCTCCCCACACACTGCATCTATCTGGACCTAAAAAAGGCTTTCGACAGAGTTCCACTTAAGGGGGTTTAGGATCGAAAAAATTCGGGAAAAAATCGTAATATTTTGAAATATTTATCAAAATACTACGTAGTTCTGGCAACACTATGGTGCAATCAGAATGCTTTTACGATATAAATTGACGTATTTATGGCACATTTCCATGCGTAATTGTGCAGAATCAGGTGCCCAGCAACTGTGGCGCGCCGAAGGTATTGCGTCGTACGTTCTAAACGTCAAATTTTTCGTAATAACGTCGTAAATAACTCTGTATGTATGAAGAGTAAATATACACTCATTGGCAACCTTCTCATCCCTCGTGGGGATGAGCAGGCCCACCAGCCCTCAGTCACCTCGTGTGTCCCATTGAATGTAGATGCTTCGTCGATGCGCGCTCCATTCTCGCTCTTGGAATAGCGCATTGTTGGGTCAACTGCACAATGACATATATAGATGAAGTGTTAGAAGATAAGAGCAGCAAATCTGGCACTCGGTCGCCGTCTTTATCAGCAAATGAAAGCCGCTTTTGCGCTTAGAAGAGTAATATCCAGTGAGAGATGGTGGCGGCCTCCCTGCATCAGCGGTGAGGCGTGACACTGACACCTCCTCAACCTTCCTCACACACCTTTCTCAACCCTCCTCAACCCTCCTAGACCCTCCTCACACACCTTCCTACACCCTCCTCACACACCTACCTCCAACAAGCCGAGACAGGCTCCTGAGGAAGGTGATCCAGCAATGGGGCAGGGGTGCCTATTAGTGCCCATTGCAGTGCCACCTTGAGGACCCACAATTCGGACCAGTTACAATAGTTTAGTATGTTTTAGAGTTGTAATTTGATATTTTGTTATACATAATTGTAATATATATGTGCAGGCATATATATATATATATATATATATATATATATATATATATATATATATATATGTCGTACCTAGTAGCCAGAACGCACTTCTCAGCCTACTATGCAAGGCCAAATTTGCCTAATAAGCCAAGTTTTCATGAATTAATTGTTTTTCGACTACCTAACCTACCTAACCTAACCTAACCTAACTTTTTCGGCTACCTAACCAAACCTAACCTATAAAGATAGGTTAGGTTAGGTTAGGTAGGGTTGGTTAGGTTCGGTCATATAACTACGTTAATTTTAACTCCAATAAAAAAAAATTGACCTCATACATAATGAAATGGGTAGCTTTATCATTTCATAAGAAAAAAATTAGAGAAAATATATTAATTCATGAAAACTAGGCTTATTAGGCAAATCGGGCCTTGCATAGTAAGCTGAGAAGTGCGTTCTGGCTACTAGGTACGACATACATATATATATATATATATATATATATATATATATATATATATATATATATATATATATATAAATATATATATATATAATATATATATATATATATATATATATATATATATATATATATATATATATATAAATAAAAACTCACACCCCAGAAGTGACTCGAACCCATACTCCCAGGAGCAACGCAACTGGTATGTACAAGACGCCTTAGAGTTTTCATTCGCATATAGTCCTGGGGACCATTCAGGCTTGTTCGCATTTGTGTTCCTCACGTGTGCCCCAAAGAATGAGGTGATTTGGTAAAATGCTATGCCCAAGATAACCATCCGAGTGCCGGCGGTGAGGTGGTTCAAATAGCTTAGGCTATCACCTCATTATGTCCGTCGTGATGGTCAAGTGGTTTAAGGCGTCTTGTACATACCAGTTGCGTTGCTCCTGGGAGTATGGGTTCGAGTCACTTCTGGGGTGTGAGTTTTCATTCGCATATAGTCCTGGGGACCATCAGGCTTTTTCTCATATTATATATATATATATAATATATTTTTCCCCATTTTTTTTCCCGTTTGTTATCAGGGATTTGCATGGAACTTACACACCTTGCTGAACGGATGCCTATCTGCAAGCGGGTGCCAATTATGAACGAAATTG
>WNGS01026650.1:0-10531 GCA_020271785.1 Procambarus virginalis | reverse complement strand
TTGGGCACTTTAATACGACAGTGTGTCTGCCGGCGTCATTGCTAGCTGGCTGCACGCGGATTTGTTCCTGGAAAAACTTAAGATTCTGAGCTTCCATCAGCTCAATCATTGCAGTTTTGTGAGGAAGAACACACAAATACTCAGACCCCAGAGAATATCTTGTTTGGAAGGAAACAATACTGATTTCGTTTACAATTGACAAACAATGTTGATTATCTGCTGTCCAGTTAACCGATATTCTACGCAACCTAGTAGGCAGGCGACCCAAACTGTCGTATGCACTCGTCGCCCATGGACGATATTTTTTGTTTTTGTATATCACTGACCAGGTCACTTAGTTCTACCCTGAAGGCCAAGGCAATACCTGCAGGCATTGCTACAAGGGAGCACCTTGGGTGTACTTAGCCTCACAGGGACAGGTATACCAAACGGCTCAATTAGGTATCTCTGATTCCACCTGGAGGAATCATTTTACGACCTCCGTTAGAGGGAACGGAATTTCTCCAGGCCTAGGAGTGTCTCAGGCATTAGGTAGGGCAGGAATCATTTGATCACTACATTAAGAGTCATGGGGGAAGTCAGAGAAAAGGGTAATGGTTTCCATACCACGCTTTTTAAGGATCTTTCAGAAATATCTTGTCCTGTATTTACATCCTGCAAGATATTCTAATTGTCAATGCACCCAGCATAATAGTTGTAAATAAAAAGGGGGGGTAGCTTTGTGCCAAGTCGGTTAAACACTTAAAGGCCTGCAAGGAGGTGGGAGGCATTTTATCAAAAACCTTATTTAATCCTCCACCTCTCCTTAAGGTGCGAAAAATCTCCCAATCTCGTCAACTGACGCTGTACAAAACTGACCCTCATGTTAAAAAAAATCTAGAGGGACTGACACTTGAATGTGGTCATTATATATAATTGGGTTTAATATGTAATACAGCAATTGTGCATCCTTCTTTTTCAAAATAAATAGGTTTACTATCTTGAGCAATCATTTTAATACTAATGCTGTGAATACTATTAGTACTTAAAGGTTTATATATTATTTTATGTTAGTGGCATTACTTTGAAATGAAACGTCTAAGATGTTTCTTATTCTCAAACATGGTAGGTTGAACGTTATCACAATATACACACAAGAAATCTATACCACCTTCAGGCCTTGGATGATAATAGCACATATCTTCTACACTGCCCTGCCATTAAGTATTTTCTTCACAACAAAAAGATCATAGGTTTTATCCACTTCAGCTCCAATTACTTTCATATAATCTAACAAATGATAGAGCAATGCGAACTATTTTAAGATATTTCGTAGTAAAATTCTTCGACTCGCTAAATACAATATTAAACTTGATTAAATTTATGCTCGATTCGTATTTCATATATATTGGCTTGATTGGGGAAATTCTATTTAAATGCATCTCCCCTAAAACTTTGTGATCCTTTGAAAATATATCTGAAATTTCTGGCCATATTGTTAGGGTGGTCTTGTTTTGCCAACAAGACCGGGCTACCCCCACACCAAGACTTGCCGATCAATTTGACCCAAAAAAAAATCTTAGGCTATTAAAATCAGCTTTTCGAAATATGGCACTTTAATAGAATTTTTTCAGATCTATTCCGTTCTATGCTAAATCAGATTTCTTTGTGATCACTGTTCCCTAGCTCACTTCCAATTTTGTTCTCAATGTTTCCCTGCTAGTTAACACTAAAATGTTAGTCCCAAAACTAAACTGCATTATCTAAATGGGGCCTAACCAGAGTAAGACACAACTGAAGATCCCCAGCAGGTTAAACATGAAGATACTTATATATAATATGGGTATATAGTGTAATAACAGCCAAGCTATTTGTTAACATTTTATGAACATCATAATTGAATCACTAATTGCACACCAAACTTTGAGTATAGGAATTAATTTATTATATAAATACATCATACTACCACTATTGAAGAATATTGCCAAAAAGAAGACATTGAAATAAATAGGTAATATCTTCGTAGCAACTCCTGCCTGACAGCTCAGGTGGAGCCCACCACCACTGACACTTGCTCTGTCAACGCCTCTCGTTTTCTCAAACTTCCCCGCCCTATTGTGGCCAAAATATGCCACCTACGATTTTTTTCCCAGTAATTGGGACACACACATATGAACACTTTTACAATACGATTTATTATTTTTATATTTTTGCGCCTGAGCATATTGCAGGCTAAAATTCAAAGAGCAGCCCAAGGGTTAAAAACCTATAGAAATAATTCATTAAAATGTGGAGATTAACCCTTAGGCCGCACAATACATATACAGATGAGCAACACAGCCGATACCGCGCAATACATTAAGAGCAGACCTTGTCTGGTGACTGCTGTCAACGCCTCTTTTGCCACACTTCCCCACTCTATATTGCGCCTCAAATATGCTACCTACGATTTTTTCCTCGTGATCAGGGAACACAAATGAACACTTTTATAAGATGAAATCATTTTTTTAATTTTTGTTGCGCCTGTGGGTGTTGGAGCCATAATACCCTTAACGGCCCAAGGGTTAACAGTGAAGATTTTCCACTAACAACAGTAAAGATTTTCCAAATGTGTACAAATCTCCTGTAATTTGGCACCAGCTTCGTGAAAATTTCACCCCAGTACGTTAAGAAATGGTTTTTTACACATCTTTTAAAAATACATGAGTGACATGGAGTAACTGGTTCTGAAAACATTAACACCAGCTATTTACTGGCAATGAAGGAGATGCAAACACCTGTCTGACGCACAAAAAAGAAAGGTATTAAGGATCATACTCCTTGAGTATGATGGACACAGGCTGATTGTCAGCATGCGAGCAGTTGCATCTAAGAACCTGGTAGACCAGTCCAGCAATGAGGCCTGGTTGAGGACCGGGCCACAGGGACGCTAAGCCCCGAAACCATCTCTAGATACCCTCAAGGTTAACCATAACGTATCTCTATTTTAGGGAGGGGGTATTTTTTATCGACTTAATTTCAACACAGACCTACAACTTTTACATATTAGAGTACGAATGCAAAAAATGTTTATTAAAACGTACAAAAAAATTAAATAATTAGATCAACCATATTCATTGTTGATAACTTAATTCAATTCTCTCAAACAGAAATTTTAACATTGAAACCTGATAAAAAAAAATCCTATAGATTCTTTTTATTTTTTTACATGGATAAAGTTCTTAGATCTATAACTACCTACATGTTTAGTCATAAAGGCAAAAAGTTTGGAGTTATAATTTTTTTTACGAAAAAATTTGGCGTGTATTTGGATGGCAACATTAAAAAAGTTTTAAAGTAAACTATACACGAGGTGTTTTTCAAAGAAATGTAAATGTAATGTCATTCTCAGACCAATTTCTAATAAAATAACAATTGGTGATATTTTAAGATTTTTATTACTTTAAATTGTATTTTTTTCTATTTTGTAACTTTTCTTCTCATGGTATGATCCGTTAGGGAAAAGTTGGAGCATTTACCATGAAGATATTAGTCACCAAAAATTTTTTAAAGTAGTTTCAGTGCACCGTCACCAGGGCCCTGTAACCACTGCAGTGCTCTGTATTAAAATGACACTCCCGTGGTGTGCTGAAAATAAAGTTGTCCAAAAATTTTTTTTGGTTAAAATGCAATCTCTGATTATAGGAAACTAACAAAATATTGCACTGGTATGTAACATATTTTAGCCGTGATGGAGCTGGGAAGTTGAGCAAATTAAGGGTGCTGAGCGATGGAGTGCTCGGGGTCACTCGGCCTCACCATCCCTCCATGAGATGGCAGTTGACGAGAATGTTTCACAATTATTTAGAAGTTTCTCATAACTTTTTTTTCTTTATATATATATATATATATATATATATATATATATATATATATATATATATATATATATATAATATAATGCTGTAATAATATTCAAATGTGTGTTGGAATTTATATAGTTCAATATGTGGGAACACCTCAGCTCAATTATGGGGCTCAAGTAACATGTCACACACATGAGCTGTCCACTCATGTCTGAGTGGACTTCGCTTGAAATTTGTAATGTTTCTTGTTCGATCCCCAGTGGAGGTGGAAACAAATGGGCAGAATATTTCACCCCTGATGAGCCTGTTCACCTAGCAGTAAATCGGTACCTGGGAGTTACAGCTGCTACGGGCTGCTTCCTGGGGGGCGTGTAACAAATAGTCGACCTAGTAGAGGACCAGGCCGTGGGGTCGCTAACCCCTGAAATCATCTCGAGATGAGATGACCTCAGGATTAGACATATTATTGTCCATGGTCAGTCGGTGTTTTTTGCCATTCCTACACTAAATAGACATTGTGTATACTTGTATACGTGTGTGTTCACCATAATGAACCACTAAGTTGGTATGGCGAGCCCAAAAAACAAGTGGGATGCCTCACCCACCCAGCCAGCCAGCAAGTCGGCCCTCTCATTCTTTCAACACCTAGCCCACCAACAATCCTCCTCCCTCAATACTGTTTGTGGTTTTATTACACTATATACACATGTATATAATTATCTACAAGGTTTGTTCACCTTAATTGAACACCTAAGATGGTATGGTGTCCAAACAATATAGTGACAAAAAACTGATAAGTCACACAGCAGCCAGCAGATGATGCTAGGAGACGACGCTACCTCCCTCACCAAAATGGCTCCTCCCTACATACTTATTTTACTGTTCTAAATGTGTGTATATAGAGTTAATAAGTATCTACATTTGTGTTCACCATAGCGAATCACTAAGCTGGAATGGTGAGTCCAAACAATACCAGGTTGTCACACAGTCAGAAGATGATGCTGCCTCCCTCCCTCACCAAGATAACTCCTCCCACCATACTACACAGCGCTAATTATCACCACTGTCCAATTATCAGAATCCTGGTGTTCTTGAGGTCACAATCTTGTAAATTAATAATTTAAAAGTTTTTATAAAGGAACCTGAGAAGTTTAAAGATTCTTAGGTGGATGAAATAATGAGTGTGCTGTGGCTAGCGCTGTGAACATCTTTAACAGTATTGATTCACTGATATCTGAATATTGTTCAGTCAGGCTCTTCTGTAATAGTATCTTGGCTAAATACCAGTTACGTACTCATTTTGACAATATTAGGCAGTGCTGTGGTCACATGCAGAACAGCAGTGCTGTTAGCTGGTGTTGCATGTGCCAGCCTTGGTTGCTTACTCACTACAGAGATTCTCACATCCGTGAATGTTGCCCATGATTCTTTTTTAAATATCTTCTGTTTACGAGAGCCTTGAGGAAGCTGATCTGAACACCATGAAGCCGCAGGAGTTTTAAGTGCTACGTTATGCCTACGAGCGCCCTGAGGCACCTTGTGCATCACTGATCTAGTGTCTTGAGGGGCGTTGTGCATTGGTTAGACATTAATCTTTAAATACCTTCATAGCGTGCTGTGAATGTTAGTCTTCTCGGACAAGAAAGGCTATCAATGTTAGTTCCTGTGTGGTCCATCAACAAACTTGATCCATTGTCACCTGAAATGCCACACAGTGCCAGTTGCTGTCAAATAGTGACAATTTTCAAAGATGAATCTCCTTCTGGGCAACAAATCTTCTGCAAGCAGATTTTGATATGCTGCTTGATCTTTACCGTTTAGGGCCTTAAATAGCATTCCATAGAATTATAATGTTCTGTATAATTCTTTAGTATTCATCATCAGTGAGTGTAAAATTTATTTACAACTGTAAACCTTTTCTTAGTTTTGTAGCTTATAGGATTGCATAATAAGTGCATTTTTAAGATTGTCAATGGAGGGTTGATTCTCCATTGGCGCATTTAAATTTTCCCTTGTACTTTAGTACAATAAATATTTTTAAATATACCTTCCATAAAACTTCATCGTTCCAAATGTGTGAAGGGTTCAGTTGTTCATAGTACTGTTCCATATCCCACAATCATTGGGGAAATGTAATCTTAATTTAGCTCATTCACTTGGAATTGTAGCGAGTTAATCTTATACTCGCTCCATTATCTCATTATCTTAATAGTATAACTAATTACAGAAGCTACAATCCTTTCCCCAAATTACAGGTAATACTCTCCTCACTTTCTTGGAGGGAGCTGAGGTGTAATCACCATATAACCCAGCGATGTGACAACAGCAGGTATCCTCCACAGATCTCCAGTATCATCTATTGATACTGGAAATGGCTCAAAAGGGCCACCACTTACGGGCTATTCATGCCCGTGCCACCTTTAGGGTGGCTTAATCTTTATCAATCAATCAATCAACAGCAGGGGAGTTCAATCTCCACAGTCAACAATGTAGCATTCGGCGTGTACAGTCCTAATCGACCCAAGACGCTACAGCTTCGACACAGAGCAGGCAGCAGACTACGACCTCATTCAGCTACAACGCTCTCCCGCATAGAGCTCCACGACTCCAGGCCTCACTCAGCTCTCTGCTCTGCTCCAGGCTTCGTCTCAACGTCTACGACACTGCTGTATCCAGGACTACTAAATAAATATGAAACTCACTAAATACTGTGTATCTAATCTACCCAACAACGTAACATAATCTTACGTTACAGAATATTTTGGGGGCTATCCACCATAATATTTTGTTAACATAGGAGAACGATTTATGCACATAATGAATACTTGCAAAAAGGAATAAATTTAGTTTGAGAAATTTCGTTTTCAAGGTTACAAAAACTTTCCCTGTCAAAAGAATTTTTTTACATGTTCTTCGTTTTGGGGACCTCAATATGCGTAGACATATCAATATCTTCGATCCACATAGATGGCAGACATTCATAATCAAGTGGCGTCGATGTGCACACCTTTTGGGAAAGGATAGTGTCAGAATCTGTTGTAGATGTTGGTGCACTTTGTAGCATTGGACTCTGTAACTTTACCACGTTGAGGCAATGGCATTAGTGGTACAAAATGGTTCGGTTGCCTAAATTCACCTGTTATTTCTTCAGGCAAGTCCACATAATATGGATAAAATTGCCAGACTCGTTACCCCTAAGCTTACATTTTGTTCAGTATATACACACTTGGATCATTTAACCGTTCTCGGATGGTTACAGCCAAAGTTTCCCGCTCTACAAGTGCTCGCAGCATGTATTGTCCAGGCACAGGAGAACTCCCCACCTATAGCACAGTCTAGACACACGTTATCGAAAGTTGGAGACGCCAAACTAGTATCGGTGTTCAGAGGCTGTGCCTTGTACCAATCCCTATGTTAAACAAGCTAAATTGCTGTTCGTATTTTTATTTCTACTGCTTTAGTTCCACACAAGGCGACAGATAGCATTAAATAAGCAGTTGCCATCCTTGGCAACATCTACTGCAGTGTGGCTTGCTATGCTTTCATACTTTTCTATAATTTTGGAGGCAGCTTTGTCCTCGCATCATTTTTTACCTGGAGGAACCTTCGTAGTTGACAATGCGTTCCTCATAATAATTGACTCCAGCCTTACAGCTTCTCTAAGTTTAAA
The DNA here is from genome assembly GCA_020271785.1 of Procambarus virginalis. Taxonomy (NCBI): domain Eukaryota; kingdom Metazoa; phylum Arthropoda; class Malacostraca; order Decapoda; family Cambaridae; genus Procambarus; species Procambarus virginalis. The sequence goes on along the minus strand of WNGS01026650.1, from coordinate 3,037 downwards.
ATGTCTGTCTGGCAGATACTTAAAATAGACTTAAAGCCTTTGTAATTGAAATGTTCTCTCTTCATGCAACATTGCATGCAAAGTTATTTGTACAAATATTTATTTAGGTAAAGTACATACATTCAAGGTGAAATACAAAAGTTGATGGATTTATAGATAGAGCTAGTACATACAATGCCTAAAGCCACTATTACGCAAAGCGTTTCGGGCAGGAAAAACACCAAGACTAAAACTTCATACTAACTTAGATTAAAGTATAAATTGTGTTGAAAAAAAATCAGAAAAATAATGAAAAAGGGGGGGGGGGAACATGGCAGAAAAAAACAAAAAATACAATTTGGTCAACAAACAGCATTGTTTAAAATCATAGACATGGGTTGACATTTAGGGGTGAGGTAGGTTACATTGAGTTAATTAGGTGGTACTTAGTTTTTATCTTAAACTGGTTGGGAGAGGTACAGTCTTTAACATAATTGGGAAGGTCATTCCACATTCGAGGTCCCCTGATTTGTAGAACATAAGAAGAACATAAGAACAAAGGCAACTGCAGAAGGCCTATTGGCCCATACGAGGCAGCTCCTATTTATAACCACCCAATCCCACTCATATACATGTCCAACCCATGCTTGAAACAATCGAGGGACCCCACCTCCACAATGTTACGCGGCAATTGGTTCCACAAATCAACAACCCTGTTACTGAACCAGTATTTACCCAAGTCTTTCCTAAATCTAAACTTATCCAATTTATACCCATTGTTTCGCGTTCTGTCCTGTGTTGATACTTTCAATACCCTATTAATATCCCCTTTGTTATGTCCATTCATCCACTTGTAAACCTCTATCATGTCACCCCTAACTCTTCGCCTTTCCAGTGAATGCAAATTAAGCTTTGTTAATCTTTCTTCATATGAAAGATTTCTAATTTGGGGAATTAACTTAGTCATCCTACGCTGGACACGTTCAAGTGAATTTATATCCATTCTATAATATGGCGACCAAAACTGAACTGCATAATCTAAATGGGGCCTAACCAGAGCAAGATATAGCTTGAGAACCACACCAGGTGTCTTGTTACTTACGCTGCGATTAATAAATCCGAGTGTCCTATTTGCCTTATTACGAACATTTATGCATTGATCCTTTTGTTTTAAATTCTTACTAATTATAACTCCCAGATCCCTTTCGCAATCCGACTTCGCAATCTCAACACCATCTAGCTCGTATCTTGTAACTCTATCATCATTACCTAGCTCAGAACTTTACATTTATCAGCATTAAACTGCATCTGCCAGTCCTTTGACCATTTCAAAACCCTATCTAGATCAACTTGAAGTGATAGTGAGTCCTCCTCCGAATTAATTTCCCTACCGATTTTCGTATCATCGGCAAATTTGCAAATGTTGCTACTCAAACCTGAATCTAAATCATTTATATATATTATAAACAACAGAGGTCCCAAGACAGAGCCTTGAGGCACTCCACTTACAACATTTTCCCACTCTGACTTGACTCCATTTATACTAACTCTGTTTTCCTTTGGTATAGCCATGCCCTAATCCAGCTTAATATAGCACCACCAATACCATGAGCCTCTATCTTTTTAATCAGTCTTTCATGTGGCACTGTATCGAAAGCTTTGCTAAAGTCAAGGTACACAACATCACAATCCTTACCACTATCAACTGCCTCAACTATGCTAGAATAAAAAGATAACAAATTTGTTAAACATGAACGGCCATTTATAAAACCATGTTGCGACTCAATTATTAATTTATGTTTTTCAAGATGAAGACGAATTTTATTTGCTATTATAGATTCGAGTAACTTTCCCACAATAGACGTTAGGCTAATTGGTCGATAGTTAGACGCAAGTGATCTATCTCCTTTCTTAAAAACTGGTATCACATTAGCAACTTTCCAAAACTCTGGCACTGTGCCTGACTCTATTGATTTATTAAATATGATTGACAGTGGGTCACAAAGCTCCTCTTTGCATTCTTTCAGCACTCTGGCAAACACTTCATCCGGCCCTGGGGATTTGTTTGGTTTGAGTTTTACTATTTGTTTAAGAACATCCTCCCTGGTAACTGCTAAACTCGTCAACCTGTCCTCGTCCCCACCCACATAGACTTGTTGGGCTGAAGGCATATTGTTAAGTTCCTCTTTAGTAAATACAGATACAAAATATTTATTAAAAATACTACTCATCTCTTCATCACTATCTGTTATTTGACCTGTCTCAGTTTTTAATGGACCTATCCTTTCCCTAGTCTTAGTTCGATATAACTGAAAAAACCCTTTAGGATTTGTCTTTGCTTGCCCTGCTATACGAACTTCATAGTTTCTTTTTGCTTTCCTTATCTCTTTTTTAACATTTCTAACTAGTTGTACGAATTCCTGTTCTAAAGTGACCTCCCCATTTTTAATCCTCTTGTACCAAGCTCTCTTTTTACCTATAAGATTCTTCAAATTCTTTGTTATCCACTTTGGGTCATTAGTAATCGATCTATTCAATTTGTGTGGTATACTACGTTCCTGTGCTTTGTTTAGAATATTCTTAAATACGTTATAAATTGAATCTACATCGAAATCCCCATTTACATCACCTATCGCTGGGTTCATGTCTCGCTCCAAGACCGGCCCACACCCCATACCCAAGACTTTCCAATCAATTTGACCCAAAAAAATTTCTTAGGCTATTAAAATCAGCTTTTCGAAAATCTGGCACTTTAACAGAATTTTCTCCTACAGGTCTATTCCATTCTATGCCAAATCTGATTTCTTTGTGATCACTGTTCCCTAGCTCACTCCCTATTTCGATGTCATTAATTTGTGTTTCCCTGTTAGTTAACACTAAATCTAAAATATTATTTTTTCGTGTTGGTTCCTTAATGTGTTGCGTAAGAAAGCAATCGTCAATTAATTCTAGAAAATCTTCTGCTTCACTATTCCCTGTTTTGTTCAACCAGTTTATTCCACTCAAATTAAAGTCACCCATGACATAAATACTGTTAGATCTAGATGCCCTATATATT